>JAHVYB010000026.1:290742-352842 GCA_020623695.1 Calonectria henricotiae
ACCCCCCCGCGGCGCCCACCCCACGCGTCAGGTTGCTGCTTCTCCCTCGCGTTCTTTTCCTCCTCATCGCCCCAGTTGCCGTGGTGCTGCAGAGGGGAAATCACCCCTTTACACAACTCAACCAGCATCCTCTCCGAAACCGTCGCCACCAACCAGCGGGCGGGTCCAGCACCTCCCCCGCCGGGGAGTTCCGTGTGTGAAGGTAACCTGAGTATTTCCGGGGGGGGGGGGGGGGGGGGAGGGGTTCGTCGTTTAAATCTTTACTTCTCAGCGGCCTACCGGATCCTCATTTGAACCTATTCATCTTGCTTCTACCCATCGCGAATCATACTGGGCTTCCTTTGAACAGGCTCCACTAGCCACTGTGGCTCAAACAAGGCTGAACTGGAATGGATTGTGGCGGCCCCACCCACAACAGCAACAAATTCCAAATTGTCGTCAGCCTCGTATGATCGATCTTCTGAGGTTCCTCGACTAACCTCGCTATCACAGCCCCTCCCATCTCGCACTCGCCAACAATGGCTTCCCGGACAGCTCTCCGGGGCTTCTCCCGCACATTTAAGCCTTCTGCATGCTCCGCGCGCCTCGCTCGCCCCTTTTCCAGCACCAATGCCGCCCTAAACAACTCCAGCCCCAACCGCACGTCGACAGCGGATCGTCCTACCCACTTTGGCTATGAGACGGTCACCGAGGGCGAGAAGCAGGACCGCGTCGCCGGCGTCTTCTCCAACGTTGCCGAATCCTATGACAGGATGAACGACTTGATGTCTCTAGGCATCCATCGCCTGTGGAAGTGCGTTTTCCCCTCTCTTCTTATCCATGTTTAAAACGTGGGGGCTAATACCAGTGTTTTAAAGGGACTACTACATCTCATCCCTCAACCCCGGTGCAACAAATCCCCCCGGCCAGCCGCAACGCATTCTGGATGTGGCTGGCGGCACCGGTGATATTGCGTTCCGCCACCTGCAGCACGCCCACGAACACAATGGCAACCCCAACGTCCATGTCATCATTAGCGACATCAACCCAGACATGCTGGCCGTCGGCCGCCAGCGCTCGCTGGCCCTCCCCGCCTCGCAGCAGGCTGCCCTGTCATTCCTCGAGGCCAACGCCGAGGTACTCCCCGCATCGGTCGAGGACAACTCGCTGGACCTGTATACGGTGGCATTTGGCATCCGTAACTTCTCCAACATCCCCGCCGCCCTGCGCGAGGCATACCGCGTACTCAAGCCCGGTGGCGTCTTCGCCTGTCTCGAGTTCTCCAAGGTCGACAAGCACCCGCTCTTCAACACCATCTACAAGGGATGGTCCTTTGGTGCCATTCCCCTGATCGGCCAGCTTGTGGCCGGCGACCGTGATAGCTACCAGTACTTAGTCGAGAGTATCGAGCGCTTCCCCACCCAAGAGGAGTTTAGGGACATGATTAAGGATGCCGGTTTCGTTGTGGCAGGAGAGGGCTACGAGGACCTCACAGGCGGAATAGCCGCTATCCACAAGGGCATGAAGCCTCTGTAAACATTATTAACGAGAAAAGTAACGCTCTTCTTCTTCGACTTTGTAGCCATGTGTAATTCTAGGTAGCTAGAGCTATAGCCAGGCGATGCGAGCGGCCTGAGAGAGGAAACGCTGCCAGTGTATAATAGAAGGGTATTCCATAATATTGCCTTGCTCCGTCCTCCCAGCCTGCCTCGCTTTCCACAAACATACACTCGTACACGATTCCCGCAAGACCTACCATAGACGTCCATCCCAGGAAAGAAAAGAAACCCCGAAAAAAGAAAACAGCGTCATCATCAATCAGGGCCCAGAATGATTTTTTAATTCTCTTCGCGACTGAACTCCATACAGGTCAAAGCTAGGAAAGCCAAATCCTCGATGCCGAAGCTAAGGCCCCGAGATCTCATTAGGTACACATACATGAAAACGCAAGTCGAAGGACTCCTTCCTCCGGTTCTCCTGCCCCCTGGCCCCCCCGAACTAAAATCACATATGAGCGAGAAAGGGATACGCCAAAAAGGCAGCAAAAGCTTAGTATTGCAACCATGGTCACGGGCCACGGTTAAGAAGAGACAGAACTGTGTCCATCGCATAGTGGTCAGGTTATTTAATCTGCAGGCGAGGGGGCAGGCGAGGAGGTGCCAGTATCACCCTTAAGGCCTCCTCGGCCACGGCCGCCGCGACCGCGGTCACCACCGCGGCCACCTCGCCCACCTCGACCACCGCGTCGGTTAGATTCAGAATCGCTAGCACCGCCGCCGGCACTGCGGTAACCGCTGGTGCTAGAGGCACCACCGCGCGAGCTGTTGCCCCAGTTTCCGGCACCGCCTCGGCTGCTGAAAGGCTTGTTGCTCTCACGGTGTTGGAAGATCTTGACCAGAGGTTTGCTTCGATCCTCCTGGGTTCGAGTCTTGACCTCCTCGGGTAGTCGGGCCATGGCGGCGTCACGGTCTTCAGTCGTCTTAAATTGGACGACCTTGTTAGAGTTGCCCCATTTCTCAATCTTGAGAATATTGGGTTTGTCCTCCTCATTGAATAAATCACGGCACTGCTCCTCTGAGCTAACATTCATAATGAACAGTCCAATAATGTCGGAAGCAGGTGTCTTGGGTGCAGGCGACGATACAGGCTCAGGGCCGTTAGCGGAACCGTTGGTGCCAGTAGTAACGGGGGGCTTTTCGGTATCCTTGGCCGGAGGAGGAGCAGGTGAGCTAGTTGGCTGGGGAGTAGCCGGCTTGGGAGGAGCGGGCAGGGGCGTCGCCACTGCGGGCTTGGGAGGCTGTGCTGCTGAGACCTGTCTGCTAACAGGAGGAGGAGCGCCAGACTGGGTTGAGGGAGGAGCAGGTGGAGGAAGGCCGCCAGCAGATGCGGGAGCAGGGGTCGACGAGGAAGCTGGGGGAGCACCAGCCTGCTTGGCACCACGGTGGGAGAAGTTGAAGCCCTGGGCGCGCATCTCAGTACCGATTCGGCCGTCCTGGATCTCCAACACTAGGTAGCCAAAGGCAGCATCTGCAAGATTAAAGTTCCACATGTTCTTGAAAGCGCTCTCGTCTACTTGGCCAAGAGCAGCTTGGCCAGCAACAGGACCACCGAAGGGGTTGCCCCCGGCAGCAGTTGTGGGCATCTTCTCGACAATCTGAAGAGCGTTCTTGAGGAGGTTCTGTTGGGCCTCGTTTTGCTGGATAGCGGGCTCAACCTCACCCTTGACCGTTTCCCACACATCGTTGAAGGAAGCTTTAGAGGCGGCAAGCTTGCCACGGTAGTGGTCCAAGGTGGGGTTGACACTGAATTCGTTGTAGGAGCTGCCATATCGGAAATGAAGACCAGCTGAGATAGAAAAGTCGGCCTTGAGCGTCACAGAAAGTTGGTTTAGAATGCCCTCACGCGCAGGGGAGGCGTGGGTGACAAAGATGCGGGTTTCGGTGGGGTCGTAGACTCGGTGCGCTGTATCGACAAGCTCGCCCATTTGCAAGAGCGTTGTCCACATAGTTCCTTGACCACCAGCAATAGTAGTGCGACCTTCGCCATTGTCGAACAACTTGTGCATAACAACAGCACCACCAAGACCAAGTAGTCTCAGCTTGACTCCGCCGATCTCCAGCAGCATTGAACGAGCCTCGTCGATGATGTGCAGGTTGTTAACCTTGTATTCGGCGGTTCGGAACTTCTCGAGCACTCGTACATCCTCACAGGCACCCCATACGGTGTAGACAGGCACATCTAGCTTAAGCTCTCCGGTAAGAAGTAGGGGAAGCTCCGAGAGGGGTAGGTCGGTCGCAGGGAATCGGGACTTGACAGGGCCAGGACCGCCCTGTTGGATGGCCTTCTTGACGGGCTCGGGGATCAGAGGTGAGTATTGAGCGACATGCTTGAGCGTCTTCTCGGCGATTCGTTCCAACGAGGTGTCGTCGTAAAAACCAAAGTCACCGGTGTGGATGATGTGGTCAGCTCGGGCCTGTTTTGCGAGCTCGTTCAAGGATCTGAGGTTTCCTGCAACGGGTTAAGGGGTGGCCAGAGCGCAAGAGAACAGAAAGCAACTCACCTCGAACATCTGCGATGCACAGTACTCTGATGGGACCAGTCTGGATGATACGGCCTTGGTTGGGCAAAAGCGGAGCAGCGCCAGGAGGGGGGAGGCCACTCGCACCGTTCTGGAGGTAGCCTGAGCCTTGGTTATTGTACGGTCGGGGCTGGACTCTGTTAGCGACGGGCCGCCAGGGGAAGGGTATGCAGTCGTGATTTCCGGGATGAGAGGCCATGGCTGAGGGTCGCGATATCTCGCAAGTGTGCAACTCGGCGCAACGGGCTAACCAGGCGGGCGGACAGTGGAAGATGAGGGGACAGGAGGAGCAAGCTTGTGCGAAAAGACGAAGCTGCTGGGGAGAGCAGCCGTGAAGCCGCGATATGCACAGCTGCTGCCAGCCCTCCCAGCTGCCAGGCGGGTGGCAGGACTGGCGAGCAGGCGATGCGGATGCGGGTGCGAGTGTAGGTGGAGATGCAGCAGAGGATGGTTGGACATGGACGTGGAACTCACAGCAGCCATTCTATCAATCAACTGATGCGGGCGAGGGTAGCGAGTGAAGTGGTCGGTCGGTCGGTCGGGCGCACGGGGGGCGGATGCTCGGTGTTGAGAGAGCTCCAAGGGGGTGACGATGGGTATCAAAAAAAGATGGCGATGAGGAATGGAAAGATGGGAGGCAATCACGGGGGGTGGATTTTCGCAGCTCAAGCAAGCAAGCAAGGCTGGCAGGCCCAAGAGATAATTTTCCCAAAGAGAGGTGGCCCCAAAACCTGGGACAACGACGCATGTTTCCTGTTTTGGTTTAGCTCTGTTTGCTTTTCTTTCCCATTTTTATTTTCCCCTTCCAGTTGCCGCCGATGTTAATAAGACCGGTGAAGAAGAAATCCCAGAGATATAATGGCTTTTTTAAATAAATCTAAGCCATACACTGGGTTTTAAAAATAAAAATAAAAATCATTCGCCCAAATCTCTCCTCATTCCTTGGTAAATGCTATGCAAACTGGTTTGGTTTTCCTGACTACAGGCCCCGTCTTAGAATTTTGCGCCTTCTACGTGTATTCCTCACCTGCGAGTTCCCTACCAAGGGCAGCTCTCGCCTCACACGACATGCAGTGGCTAATTTTCGGCACTAAAAAAGAAAGCCCAACATCGACATCACATGTTTGTTTGTTTTTTTGGTTTTTTTTTTACAGGAAATGCCACGCATCTTGTTGCTGCTCCTCTCTTTTTGGTGGCAAACAGTCCAAGCAACAACAACACTGGTAACAACAGCCTTCATTTCCCCATCTCGATCTAGACTGGCGCCGGGGACCACAGTCACTAGCTCCGGATTGCGGGTCAACATGGGTAATGAGTGAGCTCCATTGCGATTACAATTACTTGCACCGGAGGAAAATACGTACTCAGCACGTTACCCCGTGTGGCCCCCGAAGCTTCTCATTGCAATATCTGACGCTCTATTGCTTTTTTTCATTGGGGCATACACCTAGATTCTCTATGTCCGTTTCATTCATCCATCTAAGCCTACCTTCATTACTCCAATGTAGACTGGCAGTGCTTCTGTATGATGCGCTACTTCCCATAATTGTAGGTGCCTACTTCCCTACGTAGGTAACTACAGGGTGTCAAAATCGTACTATGAGAAAGGCCGATGGTCCGTTTTTATGCCACAGCAAAACCCGGTGTTCGTCGAAGAAGCAAGATGAAGGGGAAAATTTGTGTATGAATAATGACAGTACACAGGATTGACCTTGAATATTTAGCTATACCAGCGCATCATCATATAGGTGCTGGCATATGATCTGTGACAGGGATATACAGCAAATGAGTTCAGTGGTTCCATAGCCGTGTATGTTTCTCTTTGGACTACATCCATGCTTCCTCTATTGTCGAGGCGACAAACTAGGCCCTTGGTGCGAGACCCATTTATGTGTTCGACTGCGTCATTGATTGCCCTGCCCTATCCTCGACAGGAAGCTCCTCACATCTCAGTGTTTTCCAATTCCGTAGGCTTTTTGTAGAGAGGATTTTTTCAATATTGAAGAAACAATAAATACACTATGGGTAAATGGTGTATCTTGAAGATCAAGGCTCCTAGGGGCAACTTCCAGGGCCACTCTTAGGGATTTGTTGCATTTTAATACATCCATCGGGGTCCTCCCGAGTGAGGCGTACCGATTTTTTCTTGCTACCTATGTTAATCATATTTACTATTCCAATAGATCATGCCATTGCTGACGTTTAAGTTCATAATGCCGTTTCACGGGACCACCGTTAAAGTTGACAAGGTACAGAGGTCGGGATGGTTGTGAAACTGTGTAGGTACCTACCTATGCGATAACGGAAACGGCAGGGTTGAGCAAATAAAGACTTTTGCCTCCTTCTCCCCCCAACGAAGACCGCTTTTCCGGTCGGTACATCCAGGTGTGAGCACGATCTTGCGCATATTGCAGGACTTGTGTACGAGTGGACTGTGGGGAATTCATAAATATGTGTCATCTACAGATTACTTCAAGTCGATAATGAAAGCTCACCAGTAAGTGTTACAGGACTTGAGTGCACTGTTCCCTAATAGATAGAATTTGAGGGTGAAGACTAGACTCAACGCGATTGGCTGTCCAATGAGTGGTACTTTCTCATCCTTAGTTCAAATGTGCATATTTCCTATTTCACTGAACGTACTGTACTTCTCTGTACCTATACCCTACTGGCCTGTAGGCGGAAGAGTTTAAGCCGTCCAAACATTAAGGCCGACGCAGGAAAGTGTAAATCTCGAGTAAGGGCGATCTCTGTTATATCAACCTCAAAGAAACTTTCTAATACAATTTGTCACTGAAAAAAATAACAACTTGCTTGGAGGAGTCCTCCTAATAAAACAAGAGAGAAAACGATTCAGGGATGCTATTTGTCCCTTTTGGTGCAGCGAGCAACAATGGTCGAAACCCAGCGGCAACATGCCGGTACCGAAGACGTTATCCGTAAGGGCTGAATCCGCCACGCATTATGGGAATCAGCGATATGACGTGAAGTCGAAAGGTAAAAGTATACAATTTAAACATCACATGGTGATCTTTTTTTTCTTTCTGATAATCCGCCCTTTGAGTGACGCATGGTCCAATAGATAATCACATCAAAGCAAATACCTTTGGTTTGCCCTTAGAAAATCAAGACATAAAAAACAGGCGGCAGAAATGATCGCGAGCAAAGCCCTACAACAGAAATAAAAATATATTAATTAAACATCAATGCCTTGATCCAATAATAGGCACGCTTGTGGTGTCTAACCGCAATATAATTTTAGGTTTAGTGCAGTTTAGTAAATGAAGTCAAGATGAGAATTCATGTCATTCACCATGATTTCGTATTTGCCTGAATTGGCATTATGAGTCGTGTCATTGAATTTTGTGGTGACTACTATAAACGGGTGTTTTGCATTGATGAGTAGACATCATGACGAGGCGCACTACTTAATTGAGATCGGTTGGAAACATGCCAGCACACATAAGACGGGAAATACCAACCATGCTCATACGCAGGGAAAAAAAGAAAGAAAACACGACAAAACCAAAACCAAGCATATAATCCCAAAGTCACGATGAAATGGCATGAGTAATTTAATGGTGCGTCAAATGTGTTTTGCTTGAATCCTCATGAGATACTATTACTACCCTAAACCGTCTGGGCGGTGTGGGTCGTCGTTATTTAGGCCAGCACTTTGTTGCAGAGGAATAGTGACTCACAATGCCCACGTCAACTCCAAGTATGTACTATGTATCCTGCATAAGAAAATTATGGAACCCAAGACTCGGCATGGACCGAAATCATTGGGGCGAAAGAGGCAAATGTGATGGTGAATCTTGGACTTTGCACGCGACCAACCACGATGTTGGGTTGTCACCCTCCTAAGCAGGAGCCGGCGGTTGGCAACATCCCTGCTGCATCGTGAAATGAGCGAGGGCGCTTAGGGAAAGGGGCATTTCATCGCCAGGGCACATGCACCCGCCAGGAACCTTGGCCAGGAGAGGCAAGGTGGGGAGGGCAACTCTAGCTGAAGCCAATGGGTTGTGGGAATTGTGGTGGCCCTGGCGGGGTTGACCATGACCTCAGGCCCGATGATGGTGCCGTCCCTTGACCAGAACGGCCCAGATTGTACTATTATTAACTAAATGTGATAAGGAGGCCGATCTCTAAGCACAATGTTTTTTTTTTGGCACGGCCAAGCCGTGATCGTCACAGGTTACACAGCCGTGTCCTTGTTGTTGCCTCCCGTCGCAAGCACGGCGGTCCTTGTTTTAGGGAAAATCAAGATTGCGGCCGCATTCTGGGATCAGAGCGGGCCAGTTGGGGTTGGGCGGCCAGGGTGGGCAATCCATTCTGGAACCCTCTCATCTTCTGGGGGAGTTGCCGGGGGATTTCACGTATGCAGACGCCGCTGGAACGCAAGTGACATGCCGGCCGCCGCGCAAATCATGAGGCGTGGGTTTGCTGACTGTGAGGCCAAGGCCAACAACTTTTATTTCTGTTGTTCATGACGCGCCTTGGGCGCCCTGGCCGTAGCAGGCGTGTGGGAGTTTGCCAAGAGTAGCCCAGAGGAGCCCGGGGGGTGATTGTTAGTTAGCGTGCGGCGGAGGCCATCTGGTGGTGTGCGCTTGGGTGTTGCTGATGTTCTGTCAGGTTTGGTATCCAACAACGGCTGATGATGTTTGACCCATGGGAGACGAATGATGTCCTCTCTGTAGAAAGCAAAGCGCCATCACAAGGCGTTTCTGCCAACACAAATACGAGTATTCCACGCTCCCCTGTGATGGATCGCACACTCTTTCCCCGTGCCAGCTGACAATTGTCTCTTTTACCAGAATGCAGCCGTCCGGTTATTTGCTGCGTGCTAAAGTCTACTGACAGCCGCTGTGCAAATAAAGTGTGTCTGCGCCATGCCATCCGCCAGTGTGGCGGATCCATCCCGCGGCCCAACAAGATGAAAAAGGCCGAAGCAGAGGAAGGGGACAAAGTGCCTGCAGTGAGCCTAGCAGCGCCTACCCAGGTAGATATTTTTGCCCTCATTTGTCATCGGCTTGTCGGCGTCCCTTGAAGCCAGCAGCAGACGCTCAACTGGCGGACTAAGGGTTAAATGCGTAACTGATAGCCCGTTTTAAAGTTAGGTGCATGGAGACCCTCTCAGAATCCTGGCTTGTCCAGGGGGGGCTCTCCAGAAGGATATTGGAAGGGCATCCGTTACGTACCCTTCCTCATTAGTGGAGGATTTCGGGGTCCACGGGGACGGACAGCAGGGAGGCGCCGGGTACCCAGCGGCTTCGTCAGAGCTGCTGGACTGCGGAGGCCCCTTCGGGCGCCGTTTCTAGCGCCAGATACCGCTGTAATGCGGTGGAACTGCGTGCTGGCAAGTGCTGGATGCACCACGTGACACGTTCATGCCCTTGCCAATACACCAGTTTAGGCGCTCCATGTCGACTATCTCGCTCTTGGCTTTTGGGCGCTTCAACGAAATAACCCAGCGATTCTGTCTCCCTTTCCAACTTGGGACCGAGTTGAGCAACTGCAGTCTCATTTTTCTTCCCCCTACGACTGTGGCGACGACGACGAACGAGCGACGCCCGAACCCGCGGCTTTTTAGACAAGCGACCTGGGATCCCTTGACGGCCTGTGTCCGGTTCCAGTCCAGCGGCACCTCCCTTGGCGCCTCCTCCCCCATGCGACAACAGGCTCCGCGAGGACACCGACTCAGGAGGTGAATGCACCTCTCCGAACTTTCAACACCGACTCTCCGAAGAAGACTCCTTTTGCGCCGCCCAGTCGTGGTGCCTGCATGCTCATGAGAGCACCCAGAACTACCGAGAAGCGTTTCCACAGCCAAGCCAGCAATCTGCAGAGGCTCCAGTTGGTGTCTTGGCCTCCGTTGAGGTCCCTCCCCAGCCGTCGATGATGGTGCGTCTTATCATTCCCTCCCTCAACGCCAACGCCCGCCCCCCGAATACCCTCTGCCTCTTCACCGCGCTCAGATCTGTCCTGCCCTGCTGACTGCTACCCGTGGGATCGCTGTTTCCACGTGGTGTACCCATCGCAACCCTTGCTGACCTTGCCATGATCTGCAGACCTCATCTCGACCCCGCGGCGATGTTAGCGGCAGCTTCGCCAGCAGACGCGGCCACGGTAGTCAGCTCTCCATTTCCGACCCGAGCCATCATGTCACTGAAGCCATCGGCACCCTCTATGGAGACGAGGACGACTCCGGATCAGAGGGCGGTCGCCCATTGAGCTTCATCGGTGGCCCCGGCTATCAGGAACATCTGCCACGGCCGCCCATGGAAGATCGCCTGTCGCCGGACTCGCGACGCACAATTACTCGTTCTACTACCGAACCCCTCGATTCGATGGCTACAAACGGCGGCAACAAAACAACTCAACCATTCCCCAGGAGAAGTTCGAGCCAGCGAAATAGCACCGCCTTCGATAACTCCAAGTCACCTATTTCCCCGACCCTTTCGCTGCGAGATGTACAGTCCGACTCGTCAACCTTTTCAATAACCAACATTGATAACCCAAATGATATTGCTCAGGAGTTGAGCAACCTGCAGGCGCTGAGGCGGTTGTCCATGGATGTTGGAAATAACAAAGATCCCGATATGCCCCCCATGTCTTTGATGGCCATGCCCGCCATTGCACCTACTGGCGATGATGACGAAAACGACCCCTCGAGGCTTCTATGGGTGCCCGCGCGAGTCCACCCAGAACTTGCCCCCACTGAATTCAAATCTTTCCTGGAAAAGAGGGTGCACTCGATACGAAGGCGTTCGGGTGATTCTTTGCTCTCTCCGGATGACGACTCAGGCCAGAGCGGCTCAGAATCGGGGGGGCTGAGGCGGAAAAAATCCATGCTATCCCGTCAAATTGATAATTCTGGAGGACGAGGGGGTGTCGACTATGTTGACGGTGCTGAGAGACTGGAGAGGCAGAGGTCCCGAGGCAACAGCCACAGCCACGAGTTCAGCCTCGATGAACTGGTGAAGGATCCTACCAAAGCCGTGCAGAAACTTACACAGGAGTCGCAGATTTCTTCTGGACCGGAAGGCAGCGTTGATGATATGCCGATTCTACCTGTGGCGCCTGGCATGGGACTTCGTCGTTCCACTCGAACAACTTATCGTAAAGGTGGAAGCCTACGAGGTGAGAGGCCGGCATTCCGACGGACGGCACGGCACCAAGACAGCGAGCCCGCCGAGACTGGCACCTCGTCTCCCATTGAACCGCCAAAGGGCCACTCACTTTCAAGAGTTCAGACGGAGCCCATGGGGTCGGACAATTATTCACGACCGAACCGCACTGTTAGAAGACAGCACAAATTTTCTCAAGAATCACTGGGTGGCTTTGATCCATTTGATGGGGCGGCACAGGATTCACAGGACGGAGGCGCAGCTCCGACCGCCGAGACATCATTTCAGGAGCAGATGCAATTGCGAACATCTTCAAATGCGTCTCACTCAACCGTGCCCATTATCGAGACATCGACTCCCGAGGAGCCCGCTGATATGCAAGATGAGCAAGCCTCAAGGCCTTACCCTCAAAGATCTTCATCCCAGGCAATCTCCGAAACCGAACCGGTCGTGGACGAGCCACCCCCACGATCAAGTCGTCGCAACACAAGCCGCCAAACAGTACCTCAAGTCTCACCTCAGCAGGCCCCACCTCAGCAGTATAATTCGTCCCGATCTTCGTATCCTCAAGGACAGTCTGTGAGCGAGAACCTCGCAGCCAACCCTTCACCGTTGCCTGGTGGCGGAGCTACCCGTACCGATAGCTTGACTTTTATCCCAACTGCACCGACTGAGGAAAAGAAGCCTGAAAAGAAGTCCAAGAAAGAAAAGGACGATGACACAAGTAGCATATCCTCCAGGTCAATTAGTGCTTGGAAATGGTTTAGGCCAGAGGACAAGAAGAAGAAGGATGAGGACAACAAAAAGTCCAAGGCCAAGTCAGTGGCGGAACGGAACCAGGAAAACGCCAGATTAGACGTGATTCAGACATCCATCGACAAGAATTCTCCAAGGGGCCGCGAGAGTCTGATCCTGGAGCGGGAGAGCACGGACAACAAGTTGCAGGAGGAAAGGAAGAAGGAGAGCCACCGCAAGAGCGACTTCAAGAAGGAAAAAGACGGCAACATTTTTTCGAACATCTTTGGTGGCAGCAAGAAGAAGGAAGAGAAGGAGAAACATGCCAAGAAGACACACCACCTCAAAGTTCCCGAAGAACCAGTGTACAAGCCCCTTGTCCCAGATGTCGACTACCATTGGACTCGATTCCCTCTGCTGGAGGAGAGGGCCATTTACAGAATGGCCCACATCAAATTGGCCAATCCACGACGGTCACTCCTCAGCCAAGTACTCTTGAGCAACTTTATGTATAGTTATCTCGCGATTGTGCAAGCGATGCACCCGCAAATGAACGTCCCGACGTCACCTCAGCAAAAACGCCTGGAGGAAGAGGCTCGACGGAAACAGGAACAAGAATACTTGGCACAGCAGCAAATGCAGACAGAACAAGAATCCCAAGAGGCCATGGAAAACTACAACTTTGACTACAGTCGAGTAAGTGATGATTCGAGCTCCTAGATGGACCACTGTTAACTTTACTACAGGGGGCAGTACAATACGCTGACGCCGGTAACAATGGCGAGGTGGATTATGTGGATGATGCTCAAATCTATGAAGATGAGCATGGCAACGATCCACACGACGATTATGATTACGATAGTTCCGAAGCCTATGGCCAAGGAGTGAAGGAGTATTACCAGTACCACGACACTGGGGACGATCGTCGGAATGACGGGCGAGATGACATGTGGTGAGAGGGCTCGACGTCGCAAAGTTGGCCTGCCACCCCAAGTTCCAAATCTTATATATAGCCATTCCTATCATCGGCACACTGGCTGCAGCAGAAAATTCGACGCAACCGAGTATAACGTTCCTAGCATAGTCCTAGCATATGGCGGAGTTTGGGAGATGGGCGCGTGAAGGTGTCATAGGTTTGCTCATGCAATCTCAACCACTTCGGGAGATGAGAGTTGGCTTCACGCATAATGTTGCTGGGAAGGCACAATCATGCATGAACCGTTTCGTTTCTCTCTTTGTATGTGCTCGTTAGTTCTCTTATTTTTTTTCCTTCTCTTTTTATGTTTGGGGTTTTTTTGCACTCCACAGCAGGCCTCTTTTCTTTTCTTGTGGAGTTCTTTTGTGCGGCGGAGCAAATGGGAACAGCCTTTCTACTTCTCTCATATATATACACGCTAGGAAGACAAGCAAATGGGCGGACGGATATGCATAGCGAAATATGGGGGTCGGGAGGCGGATGGGCTGGCAGTTTGACCTTGTTGCTCAGGAAATGGATTTGAATGATCCGAAACGCCAGGATGGGCATGCAACACTGTGCTGGGGCTATGGATAGAGCCTTGAATGTTGGATGACTTTAGGCCCCTTGTGAGGACGACAGTGGATGAGGCAGCTGTGGATGTAGGATATCGAATAATAGAGAAATGGATGAACTGAGAGAACGCTACATGATCATCCCTATCCTCCCTTATCCGCGGCAACTGTAGGATGGATGTACGCCCGATGTTGATGAGAGGACGTGATGCTGATGGAAATTTAGTGGTCGAAATGGCCTTGACATGGCGGTGTAATGAATGGGTACCTTATTGTACTCAGATGTTTATGAGACTCAGTTTGGATGCCGCGTCTAGAGACTTCGGTTTAGTAAAGAAGAAAACATCCAGGATGACGGGCTGATCATACTTTGATGGACTATTTGGGGCCAGTGGTAACGGCAAAACCGAACTCTACAATAAAATAGACTGCCAGATGTGGAAATTCCCTTGTTATCTTCCAGACCCCCGAGGAAGAATTCTGTTGGTAAGCGTCTTAAATTCGAACGCTCAGTAGGCGGAATGTGCAATAATAGGCTCCCCAGCCTTCGTTCCCAAATACTTGCCACGTACCGCCACGTACCGCCACGAGAAGCTTCAAGGCTACAGAGCGATGGAAAGTAAATAGTTGCCATCCGCTTGTCTCTGGTACTTCTTCACCCGCCTTTAAGAAACCCAGGCTTTGGGTTTTTGTTTAAATATCAAGTATTTTGTGAATGGCTATTATCTTAATTGGTTGGTCGTCATAAATCGTTTCTGGGATGATAGGCATCACTCTCTCACTCGACCCTGTCCTTGTCTATAGAATCTTTCTCTGAGGTTGGCGCTTCAGAACAAGAAAGGGTAAACTCGACATCTTTCCTAATCCTGCCTACTGGTGCAGCTCCTCGAACCATTTCGTCCGAGCTACCATCTCGTGTGTCCATGAACATGTCATGTCTCAAACCACCCACGGTCCGAACCATGGTTTTGGTTTGCTTATCACGCCAGCTTGCTTCACTTCCCCTGTACCTTTCAGGCTCATATTCATGGATACACTGAGAACCCTTGGACAGAGTGGAACCACACAACTTCTGTTGAAAGAAAGTCCAAGTCATGGGCAAGTTTGTGGTCACGATACATACGAATGACTCTCGAACCGCCCAGGTTGCGCCTTCTCTGGGACCCTTATAGTCATCCTAGAATATCATCAGCGTGGGAATCCTTGGAGAGATTGGGAATAGTGTTAAGCTTTACCTGGAGAATAAATATACACCTGAGAGTGCCAGCGGCAATGACGAAAAGACCACTTGAGAATAGAACCACAAGGCTTAACTTTTTCAACTTGGAAATATTGGTCGCCCATAGCAGGGGGAGCGGAACGAGAAATAAATATACATCTGTCACGGCGTTGGAAATCATAGAGACGTAGACATTTACTCGGCTAATTGCGGGCTGGCAAATGTCTAAGACGTATTTAGCTTCAGTGGCAATGAAATTCCTTCAGTCGCAAGAGGACAACCTACTTCCAGGGTCTGGGTGGATTTGCCACAGCTTGTGCATGGGGCGACAACTAAAGAGAATGCAGCACATGCAGGCAACATACGACGAGCCGATTGTCGCATAACCAATATATATCCTCGCTGTATAACCACCAAGGCTCTCCTGTGGAGAACTGATTAGCCTCTTGTTGTTCATTTACTTTTCGTCGGTAAATATTCCAAGTCGTACAGTTAATCGAGCATAAAAGGCGCACATCGATGTTTTGACGATCCATATTACTGTTGTGTATAATGACCAGCTGATGATCTGGTTTATTGATCCGCCAACACTGTGCAAGTTAATGAAACCCAACCCTTTCTTCTTCTTCTCAATTTTTTTTTAACGAGGGCGCATACCGCATCTTATGTTCTTCGCTGCTTGGTTGCAGGGAAGCGCGCTGTTCATCCGTCATGGCGCTGTTGGCGAGCCCATGATATACCTCTCTGACCGTATACGAAAGACTCGTCTCCGCTATGTAGGGAATCATGGCGATGATCATGAGATAGTCATCCGTCTTTATATTTCGAACCCCTTTTCTCGCCCGACAGAATATTCGAAAGGTGACAATACAGAGGCTCACCGCGAGGTAAGTGAATGCCTCGATTATCAAAGAGTCCATGGCCATGATTGCCAATGGCCAAATTGGCGATGTTCCAGGCGGTTGGAAAGATTACAACAAGGCCAGAAATCTTCCAAAATAGCCACCATTCCTCTGGGGCTCTTTATAGAACCTGCAAATTTGAGCGCAGTCTGATGGGCTATACTAGGGGCAAAAGATGATCTCACCTTGGCGCCCTTACTTGCCAGTCCCAAGGTTACAGGCTTAAGCTTTGTTGATCTTGTACGTCCAGAGTAAGGCGACGTTCCGGTGGACCACATAACGCAGACATTAAAACCTTTCCCAGCTTGGGGGCATACCATTTCGATCGCTAGTGTAATCTAACCACTACCTGTACGGGCGATGAGTTCATCTAGATTCTTGACGCAAAGCTTGTCTTGGTGCTTGGGCTGAGCCATCGCGTTTATAGGCAAGCCCAAGCCATTGGCTAGCACCCCAATTGGAGGGGACTGCGTGTCTAAGGCGCCCGCGTGGCTCCTAGTCGAGTCAAATCCCAAAGTCTATGGCGCTTTAAATATTTATTGCCATTGTATTCCAAGAGCTACGTGCCACCGTAGATTCAAGCCTATGCCATGTATAGGGGCAGAGCCCAGAACTGGTTTCACTTGCGGGGGAGCAAGCCACTCTGGCTCGCTTTAAATCTTCCGTTGGGCTAGATGGAATTTAGATAGTAACCACCGCACCAGTACGACAAAACGATGGATTTTCACTCGGTAGATGGTCTGATTTGGGACAGCTGACGGTTCACAGCATGATGCCAACATAGGGCTCCAGAGTGTTTGCCCTACACGTACGTGTAGATGTCGCCAATTTGAATGCGGACTGTGTTCGTTACAACCGGCAATATGAGAGGGGAGGTTTTATCGATAAGGCTTTGCATTTCAACAATCCGTTTTTTGGGGGCACCGTAGAAATTGTATTTGTCGGCCATACCTTTACCCGAATTGTACCAACCTGGAACAACATTCCAGTTAACAGAGGAGTCGACCATAAGCACGCAACATTCCCGCGGAAACGCCCTCATGTGTATTCCTGGCCCCAAAACCCCAGAATCAAGTTTTTCTACAGTCTAATCCTTTTTATATTCTCGCATTTCCCTGCCTCGTCGATGCATGAGATAGACGCCAACGCTGGTCTCTTATATGGATTTAGTGTAATCATGCCCATATCCATGTAATATCGGCCCTCTTGAACAATGACTATGGGAAAGTGTACATGCGGGGGATTTGGTCCGCGGTGCTGTGTTTTTAATCTGATATTTTCAGCATAAGGAAGATATTGGTTCTCGAGGATGGGTGACTCGCTCTAATATCCTTGAGCACACTTTGGGTATAAACGGCCGACATGGTGTCAAGCAGTCTGTTATGAAAGACTGTTTCTCATCGTTTGAGAAATTTTGACCCCTTCGCCTGGTGAAGCTTTGCAAGCGCCGCCTCATCAGCCCGTTGGGGGCAGGTTGGTATGGCAAGACCTACCTTTTGGGTAGGCTAGCAACAATACATGGCGCACAACGCAAGCCACTTCCACGACCCTGAAGAAAGCAAAATATGGCAAGTTAGATATATTTCATAAGAAACGGCAATGGCCGATGCTGATGTCGATTTGATCTTGCCTTTAATTATTATCCTTATCTTTATCGGGGTTTTCTTCCTCTTTGTTTTCTTCTTTATTTAATTTTCATTGTTTATTTACTCTTTTTTGGTGAGATTGATCCCAGCTTGTGACTCAGGCAACAAGTAGAAATAAAAGATTGGGGATTAAAATTCAAATTGCGGAGGCAATATAATACAATGCTAATGTAAATTGCTGCTAGCTTTTCCAAATTGAAAAAGACGAATATGACAAGGATGCTAGGTCGACTAGCGGATGACATATACGACAGTGCGTTTGGTGTGGTGTGGGTGGTCTGAATACGATGTAGATGTATTATTAGCCGAGCCTCATTACTAGATAGAGAATGTGGGTAGAATGCGAGGACATGCCACATGTCCTGCATCGATTGAGTCCTAGTATACGTGGGAGGTACATTTTTTATGAGACTTTGAAATCTCGACCGGGTGTCTCGGCCCTCCTCCGAATGATGTGCCAGTTCAAGACAAAATGAATCCAAATACGAGACGCCACCAAGCAGCCATTTGATCCCACCCAAGGGCCCGACAGACTGAGTAAAAAAAGAAAGCACAAAAGAAAATAAAGTCAGCGCCAGCGAGTCGAGACGTGCGTAATACGCAACCCTTTCGCATATGGCTTGTCAGAAAACCCCTCGCCTATCCGGTACGACCTATCCGGCCAGCGGAATCCGCGCCGGATGATAGTGCATGGTTCAACCACCGTGTTTGAAACCCCTCGTAAGGAGCCGTGCTGTTAATCCGAAGACATGATGGAATCTGGAATGGAAGGCTTTGTTGGCCGTTTCTTGAAGGCTCCGAAAAGATGTGTCAACGATCGTCGCCTTAGATCTTTTGCGGGGCGGCGCTCGATGACGACCGCATCGACGAGGTCAAGAACACCGATGAATCTGTGAAAATCAAAGTCTTCCTCGTATCTCAGGTTTTTGTCCCGCATCGTCTGGAATTCGTCCTCCAGGTCTTTGATTGACGACTGGCTCGATGTCGTTGATCCGGTCGAAGGAGATGGTATGGCTCGTGGAATAAACGTGGCAGCCATTGGATCCATGGATCGCAGAACACAAACGAATTAATCAATCTGTGATGCAGCGAAAGCAACAAGCTGCTCTTTTGCCATATGGCAGTGAACAGTAGAGACATGGGTGAGAAGGCCGGGGATGTACGGTACTTAACATCGGACGAGTCGGGCGGGGGAGTCTGGATGTGGCCCCTCCCCAATCACGTTCTGGACGTGAGCCGACGTAATGCTTGCACTGTGATGTTTGATAAATCACAAATGCCGTGTGACGCAGTGGGTGCAGGACCAAAGCCGCCCTATCCATGACTTGTCAGCTTTAGTATCCGAGCTGGTACCAATCATTTTGCCACACGTGAATGGTTGGTTATACGCGCCGTCATGCAATTCCACAAAGCTCGGCTGCGTAAGCTAGCCCACTTTCTCATCTCATCACCTTATGCATAGCATTGAGCGGAATAAGACGTGAAATAAGGCTCCCAAAGTTTTCTTTTTGTTTTTCCCTCTGTTATCTCTCTTCTTCGTATCCTATAAACAACATGTTAAGGCTGGCACAATAGCACAGACAAAACAAAAAATGGGTCATGATAACCGAAACCAGGATGATATTTCTAACAAGTGAAGTCTTCTTATACAGCTTGGGCAACCACCCTTTATTTCTTTGGCTCCTCCTTCTTCTCCTCAGGCTTGGGCGTTGGGAGCTGGAAAGACTCTGGCATGCGGTTCTCGCCAGCACCAACGGGCTCCCAGGCGCTAGATCCACCCTCAAAATTTCGGAAGGCCTGGGTGAGCTCAAGAGGCTCAGTGACAATGCGTTTCTTCTCCTCATCGTAGCGAATCTCAGTGTATCCAGTTAGGGGGAAGTCCTTGCGGAGGGGGTGGCCCTCGAAACCGTAGTCGGTCATGATTCGTCGGAGATCAGGGTGACCGGCGAAGAAGACACCAAAGAGATCGTAGACCTCACGCTCGTACCAGTTGGCGCCGTCGAATAGGCCAGTGATGCTAGGAACGGGGGAGGCTTCATCGGCGTACGTCTTGACACGGATACGGGAGTTGTGTCGGACCGAGAGGAGCTGATAGACAACCTCAAATCGGTTCTCGCGTGTGGGGAAATCGGCAGCAGTGACAGTGCTGACTTGGGTGAACTCGGCAGCGGTGTTGTCTGGGCAGGATTAGTCGTGCAATTGAGCACGTCGGACAGCGGGATACCAACACTTCAGGAAGCTGAAGACCGGAATGACACCCGAGGGTGAAATGTAGATGGTAAGCTCATCCTTCCACACGGAGAACTGCTGGATATACTTGGGCAGGCAGCTCATCAACCAGGCACCATATCGATGCATGTTGTCGGCCTTGCTCTGGTACTTGTCGGCCGGGTTGACAATGGGTGCCTTAAGGGTTCCAACGTGGTCTCGGGGGGCCATTCGCGGGTTGGGAGCATCCTTCGGCACTGCGACATATTGGCGAGCCGTGCTGGAAAGGCAGCGGATTGCCTGCTGGTGACGGGCCTGGATCGACGGCTTTACGGGCCGCAGAGCTGAGGCGAGAGCCCTGCTTCGGGAGAATTGGGTCGCCATGGCCGGTTATGTGACGGTACAAGGCCAATTGGCGATGGGAAAGCGTCGTCGGGACTGAAGTCTGTGGTGTTGGTAATGATGCTGCAAGTATTGGCTCGAAGGATCTTAGCGGCGACTTCAGGACCAAAAATTTCCGGAGTTCTACCGCTGCTACTGCAATACCTCCACTCCAATGCACTTATAACTTAATTAAAAGTATACTCCTATGAGCATCATTCTCTGCCACTCGGGCTGGCGGCATTCGAGAAACCACGTGATTTAAACACTAGACTAGACCAAACATAGATTAGGCGGGCTGGATCTTTCTCTTTCGCAGCCTTGGTGCATACAGATCTCCATCATTTCATTCAACCCTCTCCCTCCCCATTGATCTCCCACTCCAGCATCATAATCCATACCCCGCCCATCGTATACCCTTACCTCAGACTTCACCATGGCGCCCCAAGATTCTTTCATAGAAGAGGAGGAGGATCTCTGGTATGTACTGCTGCGGGGCCTGCTTCGATGAGCCTTGCATCCTGGCCCAACCTTTCTTCGGTACCTGAGCTGACCCCCTTCCACAGCCCTCTCTGCATCGAAGAGTTTGATCTTTCCGACAGAAATTTCCGACCATGTCCCTGTGGCTACCAGGTACGACAGACCGACCGTCTCTGCCGCCGCTGGCGGCTTCATGCCACGTCGCGCTAACCCTCACCCCCTAGGTATGCCAGTTTTGTTTCAACAACATCAAGAATAACATGAACGGGCTCTGTCCCGCATGTCGACGACCATACGACGAGAAGACAATACAGTGGAAGGTGGTGACTCAAGAAGAGTACGTTTTGCCCCCCCCCCCCCCGCCCCCCCTTGTCTCGACTTCTTAGTCAAGTTCCCCCACGCTGACGAGTCATGAAGAGTCGCCGAGTTTCGAGCCAATATCCAGAAGAACCAGAAGAAACGTGCCCAAGAGCAACGACAAAAAGAGGTTCAGAAGCGCGAGGCTGAAAAGGAAAACCGCAAAAACCTCATCGGAGTGCGTGTCGTCCAAAAGAACCTCGTCTACATTACTGGTCTAGCCCCCACCGTGCGAGAAGACGAGCTGCTAAAGACACTACGAAAACCCGAGTTCTTTGGCCAGTACGGAAACATTCAAAAAATATCTATAAGCAACCGAAAGAGCTCTGACGGTCAGCACCAGTCTCTGGGCATTTATGTGACGTTTGAGAAACCAGAGGAGGCGACACGTTGCATCCAGGCTGTCCATGGCTCACAGAATGGTGATCGAGTACTGAAAGCGCAGCACGGCACAACCAAATACTGCTCAGCCTGGTTGAAGAACGAGAAGTGTGGCAACCCGGGATGTATGTTTTTGCACGAGCAGGGTGATGAAGAGGATAGCTACTCGCGGCAGGATCTGTCATCCATGAACAGTATTCATACGCAGCGGCCTTTGCCCAGTGGCGGTTCACGTTCTGTTTCTCGGCAAGCCCCTCAACCTACCCCACCACCACCACCCGCAGTCTCTCATCCCATGGCAAGATCCGCAAGCAAGGAAGGGTCGGAGAACGGTGCAGATGGGTCTGCTCTACCATCGTCTGCAAACTGGGCACGAAATCCTCAACGGAGCCGACGAGGCAGTCATGCAACTAGTGGTGCCGCCTCGAGCCCCGCCGTGTCGACGTCCGTGCCTGTCACGGCGGAGCCCGTCCCCGAGGAGGCTGTGGAGGAAGAAGATGCTGAGGAACCAGTGACTGAGTCGTCCAGTTCTAGCTCGGATTCGACCTCGAAGGAGCCAGAACCTGCACCTCCAGTTGAACCAAAGGGTATCCCTGAAAGTTCGCTGAGAGCATTGCTGAAGGCCCTCCAGGCTTGTACCCTGCCCATTTTGGTCACTGCTGAGGTCGAAGGCCAGAGCCCTCCCCTGTTTGATGTTCGTGGCGGTGAGAAGCGAAAGGCAATGCGGGAAGAAGAAGACTCCCGGCTTAGCGGTGAGCAAGAGGAACAGGCTGAAGCTCGCGAGCCTTCTGAGGGTGAACCAGAGACCGGCGGAAGTCTGGCTTTGGGAGGCGAGCCCGAAGATCGAGAGGCTGCAAGCGATGGCTTTGAGCAAAGGCGACCCAGCACCCAGCCACCGATCCAGAGGAACAACACCGATGGTATTTTCGGACCTGCCCTCACTGGATCCAATTTTAACCAGAACCCAGGCAATCCGCTCTCGAGAACAATGACACCTCAGCAGCCCTTCATTCGTTCCCAGAGCGGGTTTGATGTACCTCCTGGCATCTCCAACCAGCAGGGTGGCAACTTTCAGAACCAGCAGGGACACAACCGCCAGTCTTCGAGGTTCAGCTTTGCCAACGATAACCCGACTGCTGCCACTAACGTCAAGTTGGCTGCCAACCCTCGCATCATGGCTCAACAGTCTTCCATGATGCCCAGCTTGTTCCAGTCCCAGGGATCGAACCAGTTTTACGGGACCTCCATGCCAGGTCCCCCTCCTGGTCTCAAGTCTACTGGAACCCCTCCCAGCATGTTTGGTCAAGGATTTGGCGGCGCCGGTTTTGGCGGTGCGCCCAAGGACAACTCAAATGAGTTGCTTCAGAGTCTCATTGGACGGAGCCGGGGAAATAATAACCAGGCTCATGATGCGGGAAAGCGTGAGTACATGATATCTTCTTTTTCCAACCAATACCCACCTTCCTCTACCTCCACCCCAGCTCCTGCTTCTGGCCTCCTGGCGTCGCTCTATGGTAATCAGCCTGGAGCATTCCAAGACATGGGCTCTAAGCAGAAGAAGAAGGGGAAGAAGCACAGGCACGCTAACACTTCCTCCTCTGGGGGGAGTGGTTTAGTAGATCTTGCAGACCCGAGTATCCTGCAGGCCAGAATGCAGCACCAGTCCCAGGGCAACGCCGGAGTCGGACAGGGACTGTTCGGTGGTCAGAGTCAAGGTGGGTACAACCCCAACATGATGTATAATGCCGGTTACGCGAGGTGGTAGTTGTGTTTTTTTTTTTTGCTCAGGTGCCGCCATAATAAAGAGGGCAAGGGTGTGTAAGCATGTCATGTTTTCGTTTGGCTTGATGTATAATGGGGGAGGCGTTTATTTGGCATTTCGAGGGATGAGGGCTAAGAGAACGCCTTTCGTCTTCCTCTGGGGGATACGAGTCTCAACGCATTTTTTTTCTTTTGATTCAGCAGGCATTTGCGAAGTCAAGGCCACTCGGGTTGGCCAGGCTTTGCATCAGGCGTCAGCTTTTGTTCTTTTGGGAATCGGGATAAGAACATATCTCGGCGTCTTTTCCGCCGGCTTTTTCTTGTTTTCACGGGTCTACAGTCGACCGGCACATTTAGGGCTCACGTCAGGCAAGCTATCATCGTCTTCCACAAACCCCTTATGTATGTTAACAGTCTCGAATTCATCCGCCTAGACTCGGCGGCACTTTTGGTCAGAAATAGCATCACAACTTCTATTCTCTCCAATCTGCCTTTCTCTTCTTCGTTGTCCCCCCGTGGAAGACGATGATGGATGTCGTAGCATGACTCCCTAAACTCTTGTATATAAATTGGCGCTGTGGTGTCGTAGTCGTGTATTTTGTTTTTGCTGCGTTCATCTTGAGGAGCTGTTTGAGCACGTTGGCTAACAGTCGATCAGATGACGAACTTCCCTCGCTTGCCGAGGCGTCCAACTCGGTCGATGCGTTAGTGTCCGACGAGCCTTTGGGTCCCTTGGCCGACACGGAGGGTCTGCAATCAGTCCCGCCAGGCCTGGCTATCCCACCTGGCTTGGCCAACATTTCGAGACCTTCATCCACAAGGCCCGTGATGCCGGTACTGCCGAAGATGCCTCCTCCGGGGCTCTCGCATGGTGCCATGACTCCAGACCAATCGCCTCGAAGAGTGCAACCTGTAACCCCTGACACCGACTCGAGGAGGAACATTAAGCCCCCTGTCTATGAGAGCAACCTGTCGCGGGAGGTTGTCCCTCAGACCCCGACCCGACAGCTGAGGGAAGAAGACTTCCCATCATTAGATGCGCTCAAGTCCAGTTCCAGGCCGGCGACGCCTTCTGCGAAGGGGACGCCTAAGGCCAAGAAACACGCTGAACGGATCGTCGATAGACTTCTCGCAAAGACGAGCCAGGAAGCCAGGCCTGGCAAGGCTTCCGAGAAGAAGCCCATGGTAATCAACACACAGGTTGCCAGAGCCGCACCCAAGGCTGATGAGATGTCTGCCGGTGTTGAGAAGTCGGCAGTAGAACCATTTGCTGCCTTCCCACCTCTTCCTGCCCCTGGCACTGCCGCCTCATCCCCCATCGCCCGTGCAGCCCCGAAGACACTGCGAGTTCTGCCTACTTCCAAGACTGAGGTTGCCTCGCCTGCATCGCCCGCGTTGACAATGGCCTCGGTTGCTCTATGTGCAACCTCCAGAGCTGTGTCTGCCTCATATCGACCAGACACACCCGGAAGTGATATGGTTAGTGACAGTGCTTCTGTGGTATCGGCCTCTGTAACACACTCCCGAGCCAGCTCGCCACCCCCCAACAAGGTTGGCACTGCTGCTGTTCGGACGATCACCAAGAGCCAGCAAAAGAAACAGCGCAAGGAAGCATTGAAACAGGAGACGAAGCTCATTGCCGAAGTTCCCAAGCCGGAGGTGGAGGAACATGCTCCAGTCCTTGGGCGGAAGAAGAAGCAGAAGAAAGCGAAGCCTTCCAAGGCTGTGACCACATCTCCGGCAACCACATCTACCCCTGAACCAGTCAAGGAAGATATTTCCACCCTTGAGCCAATCGAAGTGAGCAAGCCCAAGGAAAAAGAAATCGAAGAGAAGCCACTTAAGGGCAAGGCTGCCAAGAAGGCTGCCAAGACTAAAAACAAGGAGAAGGAGAGAGAGAAGGAACAAGAAGAGATTGCTACACCCCCGCCACCACCGCCCAAGGAGCCTGTTGCAACTGAGTTTATTGAACAGCTGGCAGAGAAGCCCCAGCCCGGGCCCGCATCAGTGTTTTCTGATATCCGTAGGTCGCTGTGGACATCGAGCATCGAGAAGCTGCAGATGCTCAAGCCTATTACGGGCGGCTCATCTCGTGCTGACCACAACTCTTCGGGCAGTAATGGCAAGCAATCTGGTCACTGCAAGGATTGCTCATGCAAATGTGGCGAAATTCAAGATGAAGACCTCGCCGCTTTGCGGGCTGGCAAGCCCGTCCGCAAGCAGTTTCACGTCGATGGCAGCCGGATGCTTATCACACCCAATGGCGACTGTGTCCGTGGTTTGACCCCCGAAGAGGAGGATGCCTTTCTCGAACTTCAGGCCGCCATTGCCGCCACGGCAGAGAACCCAGGAGCCTTTATTGCTCCCCGACACCAGCCCGGAAGCGGTGCCTTCTCTCTTATTAAAGGCCGTGCAGTACCAAATGGTCGTCCCAACATTTTCCCGGCCTCAACCCAGGTCCAGTCCCAGGACCCCATTGGCAAGCTTCAGCGTGAGGACGCCCTTAGCTATATTAACCAGTATGTGCTCCCGCGCCTCAACCTTGGCCCCACAAACATGGGCTTACCCAAGGGCGCCGGGACTTCTCCCTCAAAGGATGCTGCCGCTGCGAGCCTCAACTCACTAGCCCCCTACTTTTATGGCCCTGATGCCGCCGCTGGTGTTGGTATCTACAGCCCACCTGACGGAGCCCGGGCCATGCACGATTTTGCGCCAGCCGGCTTGCAGGGTGGCGATGACCGCAGCAGCAGCAGTGGAAGCGGCACCGGCAAGAACGGTAACGGCATGGGTGTCGGTGGTATGCCACTTATGAGCGTCGAGGACGCCGAGGGCGCTCTAGCAGCCGCACGACGTGAGACAGAAAAGTTGGAGAAAGGTCTCAATCAGGTGATTCGACGCAACAGGCGTCTTGTCTTGGGAGGAGGCAACTAAATGTCATTGCAGGTGGAAAGGAGAAGAGAGCGCTGAGACTTGTCATGCAATACAGCCTGGACATGCCGTTTAAAAAAATGATTTGGCATAGAGGGCATATGTTTAATATTCGAGTGAATGGATCGGCTGAAAACGGCATCTCACTGTGCTGTATTAAGAAATAGTGTACCATGGATTATATACCCACGGATAACCGAATGTGGTCGGCAAATCGGGTTTTCTGCCAAACAACTTCAGTTGTATTTGTGACTATGCGAACCTGTATGCAACTTCCGAACCATATATGCTATCTGATCAACCATGGCCATGCTAACTTTCGAGCATGCGTACAACTCCATCATAAACAGTCAAAAACACCCGAGCCACACCAATGATAAACGCCAAGATGCTCTCAAATCAAGGGGTATCACAACTCCTTCGTCTCCTCGCTTCCATATGTGCTATGCACCGTGTGGTCATCTCCGCAGTGGGTCATTGCATCGTCATGATTGTTATGCTTTTCGGTATGGTGCGTACCGATGCGGTGCCGGCCTCCCTCGTGGCTAGAGTCTGTTAAATGGTGCGTCTCGTCATATATGGCTCCAGTTGCCAGCTTCACTTCGTGCCTTCTTGTCACTGCCAGGGATTCACGCAGCCGATCCATGAGCCGGTCGAGGATCCACTCGCTCTCCTCCTGGCTTCCGATCAGTGGGCTCCGGTTCCCGACCCAGGACCACGACGCCGGGTTATCCTCTGTTTCCTCTTGCTCCAGGTCGGGGCCTTCGGCGTTCTTTTGCTTGGGGCGCTTTTTGCTCTTGGGCTTGGGCTTGACTTTGCGATGCGTTTCGGCGCTGCTCTCGTCCTCGCCGATAAGCTTGAGATACCAAGCCCACTGGTCAAATGTGTAGTGGTGGGGTTTCTTGGCCTTGAGATGCTTTGAGACGACCTGGATTTCGGAGATGAGGAGGAAGTGAAGGTCGGTGCCCGAGGGCAACTCGTTCAGGGGGTCACGAATTCGGGAAAGAGACCTTCGCACTTTGGTGGTAAAGTTCGACCTTGCCCCCTCACTCCTCGCCAGGCTATGCCTTGAAGCTCCCACATCACTGCTGTTGGACTGAACACTGCGACCCCTGTCGTTATCATATGGACCAGGATCTTCCGAATTAGACGCAGGTTTAAAAAGCGACCGCTGGACGCTGGCCATGGCGCTGGCGATGGATTTGCCCTCCTTGGACTCTGGCGACTCCTCATGGCCGGGACAAAATTTACCAAACATGAGCTTATTCAGAATGTGCCGGACGTCGTTTGAGAACTTGGTGTCGCCCGGAAGAATTGTGACGTTTCCAACCCGGAGAGTGCTGTCGCGGACAAACTTGACAACAGTGTCGCCGGCATTGGAGATTAGGACTGTCATGGTGGGTAAGGCCAGGAGAGACCAAAAGACGAAAAATGACTTTCCTGCGTTAGATACTGGGGTGACATCGCCGTAGCCAATGGTTGTGAGAGCCACGAAGCAAAAATAGAAACCATCGAAATAAGTCCAACCCTGATACGACTTCTCACACTTGACAAAGATGAAGGCGCCTAGGAGCCAAAGGATTAGCCACGATCCCGTGGATATGGCCATGGCCATCCACCGCCTACGAATGGATGCTTGAGTCTGAATTTGACGCATCAACTCAAACTCGGCCTTGCGCCGCTCAAACTCGGTGTTGGGAACCTTGCCGGGCCGATCATTCTGAGATAAGCCGGACTCGGAGCGGATGGGTTCCAGAATAAGGTCGTCACCACGCCGGATTATTCTCTTGACTAGCTTCCGGCGCTTCTTTTCCTCCATCCGGGCGTCTACATGGCGCTTGCCACGATCGAGCACCAGACTACGGATCGAGCCAATGACCAGACCGAGGCTAATGACGCCAATTAGGGAGTAGGGTATCATTAACGCCCGCCCCAGAGTCGTCTTGGCGTGAAAGTCGCCAAAACCGACGGTGAACAGAGTGACGTCAGCCCAGTATACAGAGTCGAGGTAGTTCCAGCCCTCGATGTTGGAGAAGATGAGTGCGCCGAGGAGCAGGTACATGAGAAACAAGATGGTCTGCAGCATGAGAGTGCGCTGGCTGCGGGTGAGCACAAAGTCCTTGCTGTAGTGACCAGTCGAGGCACCATAAAAGGTGACGGCCATGAGCGAGGCAACGAAGAAGTAGAGGATAGCGGCCCATATTCCGTAAAAATAGGCCTGGGACCAGATGAGCTGTTCTATGGGGAACGAGAGGTCATCGTCGAGAGGGCCGGGCGCGGTGGCAGTAAGAGCTACCAAGCAAATGACGGAAATGTACCTTGTTTTTCAATTAGCATGCATGGCTAGACTGGAGCGCTAGTGCGCATCGATAGCAGCGGGATAGCAGCGGGATAAGATCATACCATCCTATGATGGTGATGGGCTGCGCAATGCTGAAGCGCACACGCCTCGTCATGTTGAGGAGTAGAAACATGTTTGAGACGAGCGCGAGAGCCAGTTGGATGGCATTGATGATGGTTAGCCTGGTGATTGCGTGGGTTGGTTAGCGATTGGGCCTCGTCGGCGAGGGCAGCGAGATGCTGGTGGTGAGGGGAACATACCACACGGGGTCGTCGATGAAGGAGGCACCTGAGGGGACTTCCCCAGGCATGAGACGCTGCCTCCAGGGACGAACCAAGGCGCAGATACTGAATGCTGAGGCGACGGGACCGAGTGTGCCGGCGATCATGGGGAATGCCGACGATGCAAACCACCATCGGCTGTCATGACGAGAGCGGCGTGTTAGACGAGTGGGTACGGGGCATCAATGGGCTTGTGGCAGCAGTGACTTACGAAGGGTGAAGATGCGCATCGTCGTTGACAAACATCTTTTCTCGCTCGAGGTAAGACTCGACCATCTCGGCATCATCTTGGATGAGCTCGCCCAACCCGGCGTCGTTCATGGCTGGCGGATTGGTGTGAGGACGGTTTGGCGATGAGTTCGAGACAGGGCCCCTGGCAACCTGCACTGCGGGTGACAGGGAAGAGAGAGAGAGGACAGATCCGGATGTGACGTCGAGACTTGGCCAACCCGCCAGCCCAGCCAATTGAGGAACCGATTTGGCGACGAGGAGGATGAAACCAGATCTCACGATCTTGGTGATGTAGAAAAGTGGTTGCACGACGGGCAGGTCTGAATGGAACAATGGATGGCGCGCGGAGACGGGACGGGGGAGAGAGCATTTCTTGGCAGACCATCGGCATCATCGGCATCATTGGCGGCTGTTTATTATTGTTTTTTTCTCTCTCCTCCACTTGCTTCTCCAAGTGGGCGGGAACAGGTGGTGCATGTGGGCAAACCTGGTTGTCCTGAACCGAGACTGACATGCATGCAAGATGCGTATACTGAAATATGAATGGGCGGAGAGGAGCGGAGCGTTGCCCAAGTTGCTGGGCCTAACGTCGACGGAATGACGTCTTCTCCCCCAAGTGAAACCATTGGTGCGAACCATCTCTGTTGGCTGTGGCAATTAACAGGTTTCTCCCCCCTTCTCCCCTACTCCCCTTCTCAATGTATTTGATTTTTTTCGCATTAATATCTAACACGAGGTGTGTCCGGCAAGCATTGCTAGTGTCGACAGGCAGCTCCAGGCCAAGAAATTCTGCTTGGAGCGCCTTTAGCGGCGCTGCTAATCCAAACGTTGCTCCCGTCCGCCGCGGGAGTTAAGGTTCTTTGCACGGTGCCAGTGTTGACACCATCCCACTGTGTCATGGGACGCTGCACTGTGGGGGAGTGCGCATGCACGGTGATGATCAGTAACATGCTTTCGTATACAGCCTGCACAAAACCGGGTGC
This sequence comes from Calonectria henricotiae, assembly GCA_020623695.1. Classification (NCBI taxonomy): domain Eukaryota; kingdom Fungi; phylum Ascomycota; class Sordariomycetes; order Hypocreales; family Nectriaceae; genus Calonectria; species Calonectria henricotiae. The sequence goes on from JAHVYB010000026.1 coordinate 320,294, forward strand.
AGGTGCACGAGAGATTATTCAAAGGCCTAGATACACGGTCAGTGCATTGTAGTGCATTGTGCAGAATGGGGAACGTTAGTGCACCCAGGCGGAGGAGGGCCAAGACCCCAAGACCCAAGACATCCAGGGCCCCATCCACGCAACTGCCGTCTCAGTGGGCTGCGTCACTGCTCGCATGCTGGACAAAACAGATATGGAGCCTGGCCGAGTGACAGCCCGCCCTTGTACCTTTTGGCGCCGCCGGATACCTAGGTAAGTCCCTACACGCTACCCAAACACTGGCTCCAGGCTGAACGTGACTTGGTGCAAGATCGTCAAATCGCCGCCAATTGAACCACCACCACACCACTACCGTCAACTACCCCAAGAAAGGCCTGTTTGAGGGCGAACAACTCCCCCTCCCCCAGTTTATGCGCGGTTCTTGTAGCATAGGGGTTTTTTTTTTTCATATTTTTTTTTTCACCTCCGCGTCCCAGGCCTGACCTAAAACGAGGGCTGCGTTTCCCCTCAGTGCCAGCAGTCGTTACGGTATTTGCATTGCATCATCCAGCCGCTCATCCTCGCACCGTCGTCAGTGGTTTGCATCTACGTGTGCAGTGACGCCTCTCCCGTGCCTTGTAAGCCAGTCCCGGCCTCTTCTGCAACAAGGTTGAGGCGCCAAACCATGCCCCCCCCTCCCAGTTTCCTAACCATACCAAGACCCTATAGGCCCCCTCCTTCGTCTTTCTCAGGCTGGGTCTGATCCCACAGAAATTCCCTGTGCAACCCGTGTGTTTTCGCGTGTCACCGTCCTGGTTGACCATGCGGTCACAACATCATGCGAACATGTCCTCGTATTCAATTGCTCGGTGGATGTAAACGCCCCCTTCACAGTCGCATCCCTTTTCGGCTATGGCGGTCCATCAGCTCAAGCAGCCATGAGCGCATAGAGGTGTTGTGCGGCTCAGCTGGAAGCGTCACTATAGAGTACGAAATCTCTCCCCGCTAGCAACTGTAATGGATTGAAACTAACTCCGGGGTTTGACATAGTCTTCGTAATGTAGCAAAGCACTCACCCAACTCAACCTTTTATATTCACATGCCCCCATTCCCCACGCATGAGAATCTCCCTGCTCCTTTACCCAAGTTCCTGCAGGACAAGCCCGTTGCTAGCATCAACTACCGGTGGACCTCACTTGCAACAGCTGAGCCTGCACGTCGCGATTCAGATGCGGCCGCATCGCAGTGGCCGACGCCCATTCACGACACCTCGTTTGCCTATTCTTGGCTTGTGGAGAATCTCGCACCCGAAGGGTTGCGGCGACGGGACATTTACGTGTATGGCTCTTACCTAGGGGGCAGCTTGGCCACGTCTCTCGCTCTGACAGAGACACACCCGCACATGCCTTTCGCCGTGAGAGGTGTCATTTCACATAATGGTATTTACAACTGGACCATGTTTCTTCCAGACCACCCCGTGAACAAGCCCTCCAAGCGCGCCAAGAACCCGCCGCCTGTTCCAGAGTTGCCAGAAGGGTCTCACCTCCGTCGTCTTCAGGAGCTGCTGTCAATGTGCTTCCGCAACCCTGTAGACATGTTCGATCCCTTTGTAAGCCCCAGCCTGTTCTTCCATAACCCGGGGCTGCTGGTGCCGGAATCATACACCATCTCTGGGGAGGAGGCGGCGGCTCTCGAGGCCATGGTCGACCCTGAAGCTGCACTTGCCAGATTTCCTACCAAGGTGCCTCGCAAGTCACACCTGATATTCCCCCCGCGTACATCGACGCTCAAGATACCGGAGACTTTGCTGTTATATGACTCACCGGCTGGGGCATCGTCAGCCACAAAGAGAAGGCGAAGATTGGCAACGTTCCGGGGCAACACAATGCAAAACCAGGCACTTGAGTTGATGGAGCTCATGAGGCGAAGTCTTGACAAGGTCGAACTAAAGGAGCGGAGACAGTGGGATGACGACGTTGACAGCTGGGAGGACGAAGGGGAGCGACGGGTACAACTACGGCAGATTGGAGAAGAAGGAGAGTCACCGGGGCTGGGACCAGTGGGCGAGGAATTGGTCACAAACTGGCTGGATGAGAGGGTTGTTGAGCGATGAGATAGATGTCTGGGAAATTGGACGTGATACCCAATCCGCTTTATGAGTAATCACCACGAGGACAGCGGTCATGTTTTTGGAACTGTTGGTGTGATCGCGTGATCTATTTGCTTCTGCCGTGACGGTTACATTCCTGTTTTCAAAGGCGGGCAACCCTTTTGCCATGTGTAAATGTATGCATTCCACCAATGCCGTCGGCGGGATGACGCACATCGCTTGCAACTCGCGGGGCCGGGATGGCACTAATGAGATCCCGAGGATGCATTGGAAAGCTTAACCGGTGGAGTGGACATGATAGGCCCAAATGGAACAAGGCATTTTTGTTTTTGGCGAGATAGCCTGTACGCAAGTATGTATGTAGCACACCCGCGGCAGTACGGAGTAGTTGTGCTGCGGATACGAAGGCGAGGACGACGGGAGTTGGAGGGTGAGAGAGAGAGGGGGACAACGACGAGGCAGAGTGTGTATGCACATTAGTATGGGAAGGGGAGTCGGGAAATTCGGAGATGATGAGGAGCAGAAATAATACTGACTGGCTGCTCGCCTATTCGGCTTGCCTTTTCAACACGTGGGCAAATCTCTTTTTCGATTGTGTCGTGTGTTAGTGCAAATGAAGGTGATTGCTCATCACCGTTGTCGACTTGGAATCTCAATCAAACCAGAGCAAGGGGTGGGGGTGAGCTGCGATACCAATAGTCGCAGCCGAAGTGGGAAACGCCGTCTCGGAGGTGGTGGGCGTGGGTCAGGTCACTAGCAGAGGACAATCACTGCTGTTTGGTGCAGGTGTGCATATGTATGTACGGAGGCAGCTAGAAGTGCGTGTGATTATGTGTGCAGCAGCAGGTATGGCATATGGCATGTTGTAGGTGAAAGGGCCCGGGTAACGGACGAAGCCATGAGATGAGATGAGATTGGACAAGTACCTCGACACGTGCGGTACATGGCTGCTGGCTGCTGGCTGCCGCCTGCCGGGTTGTCTCTCTGCAGGCCTCTGCGACAAAAGCGACAAGCCTCAGCCAAGAAGTGTAGGGCTGGCGCCGGCGACCACCACCTGCTTTGACGTGCTAATCTCGAGTCATTCATCCGCCTGGCGCCGTCTCATCTATCTGTCGCAGGGTGCAGTTGGCCATGGCTCCTCCAGGCAAGCGACTTGTTTGCTGTTGATTGCCTGTGCTGGGGCGGGCTTGCAACCTGGTCCTCCGCCCTTTTTTGATATGATTTGAAGCTTTTCCCACGCACGCACTTCCGTCTCGCCTCCCGTCCGCCGCCGCCCGTCGCCTCCTCTTCCAAGTGGGTGTTCTCTGTGTTCTCGTCATCCTCGTCCTTGTTGTCACCACCACCACGACCCCCCTCCCCCCCCCCGCTCTCTAATTCAATCCACCCATGGACCCAAAAATTAATCTCCCGGGGGGGTCGCCCAGCATGTACAGGTACCCCATGTACAATTGGCATGCACGCCGTGCTGTGGGTGGACGGCAGACCATCATAGAGTTATGGGGCGGCGGCGGCCACCAAGGGTAAAAGAAGGAAAGAAAAAAAACAAGCTCTCTGGCTGGCAGCATCATCTTGCCGCTGCCAGGTATAGTTAATTATAGTGCAGTGGAGCGCGGCCTGAGTCCTGCCATGCGCCATGCTGCAGGGCACTGACTGGTGGAAAGCCTCTGGCCAGGCCCTGCAGACGTGGGTGTTGTGATCAGTCTCGATTTCTGAGTCTGGGCATCTCGTTCCAGCGTGACAGCAAGACATGCGCCTCGCTATTTTATGATTGTTCCCTTTTCTGGGTTTCATCATCTCTCGTCCCCCAGACAGAGGCCCCACGTCTTGGGTACCCTCTCCACCCGGCCCAGACCCTGCAGTTGGCTCTTGCTGTTGCACTTCTGTACAGGGCAATTTTCGGCCGCAAACAGGGAAGCTCAGCCCTCCAATTCCTACGCAAACTAGGTACGCGCCCTCTTAGCCCTATTAGTTGTCCGCTTTGCCCGCTGCCCTTCTTATCTTAACCCTCCCCCAATCACCTCTGGTCCTCCGTCTTTTTCTTCCACTCATCCCATCCGCTTCCAAACCATCCTTCCTTCATTCACAACCTCGTCGACACCCAGTCTCAGCCAACCTCTCCCTTCCTTCACGGTACGTCGAGCTCGGCCAAGCTCAGTAGCGCCTCCGTCTAAGCTGCTTGGAGCTCCCCCGCCTTGACATCCTGACCACCTTAATCCGACTACCTGCAAAACACAGCCGATCTTTACACTCCCCAAAAAGGCATCAACCGCTGATAGAGTTCATTTTTAGGTCTTATTTCATAGATTCAGTTTCAAATCTCCAACCGACATCATGCCTGGCATTCGTAAGTTCTGACCTCCGTCCTGCTCATCAGCGCAGCCTAGGTTCAAGACCGCGGTTGCTGCCCCGAGCATAAGTTTATTGAACCACATCTGACGTGACCACCCAGCTCTTCACGCTCTCGACAACCTCAAGGCCAAGCTCAAGGCCGCCTTCAAGAGGAAGGGTGAGAAGCCCGCCGACAAGCCTGCCGAGTCCAAGCTCACCGAGACAGCTCCTGCCGCCACCACCGAGCCTACAAAGACTGAGGATGCTCCTCCAGCTGCTCCCGCCAGTACGTTCAGCCCAAAATGCTGCCAGATACGCATGTCCGCCTGAATGTGCTTCTCTAACATGGACGTACTAGCTGAGCCTGCTCCTGCCAACGACGCCCCCAAGGAGGAGGTCAAGACCGATGCTCCTGTGACCGACGCCGCTCCCCCTGGTGCGTTAAACTACACCATCCACGTTCCAACGAGTGTCATTTTCGCTAACCAAAACCAGCTGAGCCTGCTGTCCCCGCAGCTGCCACTACCACAACTGAGGCCGCCGTCACTCCCGCCCCTGCTCCCACAGAGGCTCCCAAGGAGGAAGAGAAGAAGGAGGAGACTGCTCCTCCTGCCGCTGCTCCTGCTCCTGCTGCGGCCCCTGCCCCTACTCCTGCTTCCTAGACTATCGGTCTTGTTATATCCGTGCCAGCCTGCAAGCTATGTCAAGTTCATTTGTTGATATCATGGGGCTGTTGAAATGGGGGGTTTAGCATACACGCGTCCGAGTAATGGTGGATGAGTCAGGAGGGGGGGCGGAAGCGTCTTTTGCATTTGCTGCTGCTGCAACATTTTATTTGTGGCCTGGTTCTATTTATCGTTTAGTGCTAGTTGGCTGGATACCCTGGAGAGAGGAGCGTTGTGATGTGCTTTGAAGTCTATACCCTGCCCTTTTATCCAATGCACAAGATACTCTCCATACTTACCACTGGCAATCCTGTCTCTTTCCGTGATGAATGATTCACTCTTCGTTTATTGATACAATGATAATTGGTCGTTATCGAGTCATTTCTTAACCCTCTAGCATCTCACAGGGTTATGTGGGTTCTTCTATCCAAGGTTCTGCCAGTGCGAAACCTTCAGGAACATAGGATGTCCGATCTCATCGATACCCCGAGCATAGGGGCTAACTATAATCTCCTTGAAGCACGGCAGTTTTCGGCCCTGGAAGATCCACAGGAGAGAGTTAACTGTCCCTGGCCCATGGGGCTTTGGTCATTGTGATCTGCGCGCCCGTTGACCCAGGATCAGATTCCTTTCCGGGTGCCGGCTGCGTCCCTAGGGTTCCGGAGCTCGGGCCAGGAGGCGGAACTCGGGAGTAGGGAATGCCAGGCCCGGGCGGCGCCCGCATCCTCGCGGCCTGGGCCCACGGTGCGGCGGTGCCGGTGGATGGCGGAGGCGGGGCCACGGCGGAGGTGACGACGGGTTGGTTGGCCATGTGAACGCTCTGGGTTGGGGCAGCGGCGTGCGGGTCATGATCCCAGGAGAAGATGGAGCCGAAGGGGAAGTGCTGGACGACGGGGAACTTGGAGAGTACCTCGGCGTTGAACATCTTGATCATGCCCTTGTTGATCTTGCCCCAGCCGTCGCGAATGCCCGAGATGTCAAAGAGAATAGGGCTGTGCTCCCAGAAGGGGCCCTTTTTGACGTCGTTGATGAAGCCGATAGCGGAAAAGTACATGTTGGTCTGGCGGTAATCGCCGACGACTGTGGGCTTGACAATGTCACTGGGCTTGGGAGCACCTTTGACAGAGCCCTCTGTAGGGATGGCGGTTTGAAAGTCATCAATGGGCCGAGTGAACTGAGCGGATCCAAATATGTAGGGCATGAAGAAATGATCATCGAGACCCCATACGCCGTGGGAGCCGGCGGGTTCTAGAGTGTAAGTGAGGATGAGCTTTCTCACTACACGGAGATATCTAGGTATAATGTTAGCGATTGCGAGGAGATTTCACCAGGGGAGTTGATGCGTACGGCTCGATCACTTGCAAAACAATCTGCCTCTCAATTTCACCCCCCTGTGTTCCATCTTTGAAGCACCCAAGCTTCCATAGACAGCCCAGGAAGGCAACAAAGCTCAGCTCATGCCCTGTGCCATAGTCTAGTCGCTGCACGCTTCCAAATCCACCCAGGAGATAGCTTGAGATTTCATCCTTGGCCCTTCCTTCGCCGAGTTTCGTCGTCTCACCCAAAGGTCCCTCGCCAAGGAGCTGGTCAAGCCGCTCCTCCAGGATGGCATACCACTTGCGGTAGCTTACATTTCCAAACCTCCGAGGGCCAGGGTCAGGCGGGGCCTCGCTGATGAAGCTTTCAATCTTGGCCAAGAGGGCCTGCAGAGATTGGATTGACGCAGGTAGTGGCTCAGAGGGTGGCTTTGAGGAGAGGGGAAAGGTGCGGGGGAGGGGCGAGCCAGGCTGGTTGCGGGGACAGAGGGCCAGGTTGAGTTGGAGGATGAAGGTGCCGATGTCGCGGTAGGCGAGTGAGGTTAGGAAACGGGAGACATCGGGGCCCTCGTGGATGCGCTTGGCGGGCTTGGTAAAGGCTGGCATCGAGGATGCGACATCAATCACCTCGAGGGTTGGCGCTGAGGGCATTGGCGGGGTGCCCGATGCCATGGCTGCGGGGCTGTGTCGGGGATGCGACAGAATTCGATTTAAGTCAAGAGATGGATAAGAGCCAAGCGTGTAGGTTGAGACATGAGAAAGCTTGTACTGAGTGATGAGGTGCTGCTGATATCACTGTTTCAGTATGAGTTGGAGAGCTGGTGCTGGTGGTGAGCTGTGGGATAATTTAGTCAGCTGTTTCTCAGCATGGGAGCTGGCGGCGACCCAGCAGCAATGAGCGACACAGGATGGGATGGTGAAGCATAAGCTGATTGTATTTTGCAGGTTTTTGAATATAAAACACGATTAACCATATGATGACTGCATCTACTCATGGGTATAGACAATTTGAACTGTAGCCTGGTCAACTTCCTATCTGGTGATGTTATGCCTGTTTCTAGAACTCTGCCCCTAGTAGGTTGAGGCTGTCGGTACTTGGAGCTCAAACGCCCCGCTTTCCCCAAACGCGCTTGTACGCGACGTCTTCAACGGCATCAATTATCCCACCGCTACTCACACAGCTCCACATCAGGGACGGACGTGGACCTACCTACCTTGCGTCGCGCCTGGGTCAGTCGATGCAACAAGAGGTGGATATGCGAGATTGTCCCTCCCTCTCGCAATTAAGCGCGTAGCCGCGGGCCATTTGTTGTCGTGCACGCGCATCATCATCATCATCACAAACAGTACCAGGCCGTCGCACGAATCACAATGCCACGAACCACACGAAACGCCTCGAAAAAGGCGCCACCGCCCGAAACCGAGCCCGAAACGGGGGTCACTAGAAGGAGGACTAGAAGCTCTCTCAAGACACACCGGGAGGAGTCGCGCGACAAGCCCGACAGCAGTATTCACGCTCAGGCAACCCCAAAACAATCTGCGCCCGCGGAATTACCCAGGCGCCTGCGGACCCGAGCTCAAAATACTGCTGCTGTCAGTAATGGAGAGGAGGAGCCAATTGAGCTTCCAAAGGCGAAAAGGCAGAAACGAGCCAAGTCTCAAGGCAAGGTTCCGGTGCGACAAAGCAAGCGCGGCCGTCCACCGAAGCAACGTAAGGAGGTTGAAGTCGAAGCTGAAGTCGAATCCGAAGTCGAGCCGGAGGATGGTGAAAATGAAGAGGAGGGACTGGATAATCCCCTGTTTTTTCACGATATCAACCATGATATTTTGCCGGAACGCGGTCGCTCTGGAATATCCCTCGGCCAAAATGAGAATCCGGATGAGAACCACATGCAACAAGAAGAGACCCGTGAGGCAGTCCGGCCAGAGGAGCAGGAACCCAGAAACGAGAACGATCAAGGGCAACCAAAGCCTCTTTCACAGGTGAATCGGTCTAAAGGTGGTCGAAAAGCCCGTCAACGTCAGCGCCCGGGGGCTTCATTTGATGAATCCAAGGACCAAAGACCAAGATATGGATCTGTTGAACTCGGCTCACATAGGCCAAGCCCTAGGGCACAGCAGCCAGTCTTGGAGAAACAACAGGACCATAGCGCTCAAGCAAAACCGACAATGGAGAATAAAGGGGACGATGCAACCGAATTCAATGAAGATGTTGCACCAGAAGAGGAGGAAGAAGCGAATAACCTAAAAACTTCAACAGCCAAGCCCGATCAAGAAGATGAGGAAGAAGAGGCCGAAATTGACGACAGTATGGTAGTTGAAGAAGACTCCCTCTTTATTCACGCCCCCCAAGAGGATGATAAGGTGATCCTGACCGAAGTCGCGAGCAAGTGGGCTACTAAGCTTACCTCACTAATGGAACGCGACGCCTGGGTGGGGACGAAAGAATGGACTCGGAAATTCTATATCGGGAGAGGAAAGACTAAAGAAGCTTGGCTCAATCGACAAGACAGGTACCTCCATCTGGACCAGTTTAGGGTGCTATTCAGGACTCTCTACAGTATACGGGAGATTTGTCGTGAAGCGCCGAGGGCACCATTGTTCAAGGAGCAATTTGAATATATGAGGGAGCACGAGGGCGACCTTGGTAAATCCTTCAAAATCATCAGGTCTCTCATCGACAGCATCTCGACGAATATGCAATTCGTGTTTGGCACGCCGGTTAACGACAGGAACGATGAATCTGACTGGGGCGATCTGGCCTATGAATGTTTATGCAAGAAGATTATTCCAATGATTATCCATGTCCTGGAAGAAAGCTTCAAACTTGGAGGTGTCGTCACTCTCGCTAGCGGCAAAGAAGCGGGAATGCTCGACAAATGTCGTTTTACTTCGACCACGCTGCAACTCCCTATATTCATCATGGGATGGCTACGACGGCTCTATACCGTGGTCAATATCCAGATATCTGTGGATTTCCCTCAGACAATGGTAGATCCCAAATATCGACTGAAGAGACCGCATAACCAACGGAAAATGCTAGCGGCTCACTTGCAGCATGCAGATAACGCTATCCAGCAAGGAATGGATCAATTGGACCACCTTGCCGAGGCCCCTCGTAGAGAAATGGAAGCCAGAGAGAAAAAGTTGGCCTTGCAACTAGCACGTGATAAGGAAGAAGAAGAGCAGCGCGAGGCCGATGAGCGGCAGATGGAACTATTTGTTAAGTCGATTCGACGCATGAATGGGTCAACGCCCGTGGAAGCCCAAGTTCCCGCGGGAGACGATTATTCCGAGAAGCACGAAGGATGGTTTTATCACGAAGACGATGCATTGCTGAGCATGATTCGGAAGATTCGAAATCCTAACCTAGGAGCTCTAGTTCCCCTCGTGCCTACCCGAAGTGAGGAGGAAGTGGTACAGCGTGTTGTTCATTTGAGAACGCGAATGCGAGCCAAGTACGAGGCAAGAGGCGAGGTGCCTCCATTGTGGTGTTATCCGCCAGAGTGAAGGAGTTTTGTGAAGAAGAGATAAGTTGTTTTGCTTGATTGATACCCAAGGAAGAGAGTAGTGTCGCTGTGCAGCCTCACTCTCATATGACAGGGCGTTAGTTGTTATTCCTATTATATGGCACGGGGTTTAATGCCGAATGTTTGCGATAAGGATTGGAATATAGGGAATATAGCTAGTAATCAAGCAACCGTAGCGCGTCTGATGCGGAACCTCGAAATCTATCCTCTCACCACCCAGGACGACTAAAATTGTAGCTCTGCTTGGCTGAGCCCATGTTGATTATTGGGGCGCGTCGATCAATTGTTAGCGCACGCAGTAGACTGGATTTCGTCCCGCAATCAAAGTGTCAGGCGTCTGCAAAGCGCTGGATTCGACCTAGACTGTCCAGGTCCCTTGCAGAAGCAACATGAGTCCAAATGAGACATGGCAGACCGGCTGTCGGAGAGGGAAAAGCGCAATTGAAATACACAAATCGGGGAGGCCGACCAGGCAATTGCGCAGGGTTTCTAGCGCGACAAGACATGACGAGACAAGCTAGTTGCCTGAACCTGTTCTAGTGGTGGTCTCATGAAATGTCCGGCCGCAAGGCTTGTACCAACGATGCGGTGCCACATCATCGTCCAAGAGGCCGACTTGTCATGTTATCTATCGTCTGGGTTGCCCAACAGTGCCCCAAAGAGAAACAAACAGCGCATGATATCAAGAGGGGGATGCGCCGGCGCATGGATGACACATGGGACGGTAAGGACGGAGGTTAGGCGCCGGGCGCAGTGTTTCATTGAGCTGTGGTTGAGGCCTGAAGAGGGGAGGCGAATGGATAAGACTAGAGGAGTGCTGCCACATTATCTCGTTCCGGCAAGCTACACGTGAGAACAGTTGAGCATAGTCTGAGCAGACTATGTTAGTACAAAGGGTACCATCAGCAGCGGCAACTGGCCCCCAGTAACAACCAGTGGACAAGCAGCCACAACTTCGTAATCATACAGACCCCGCCACACCCGACGAAGCTTCACCTCCACTTCTACCTCCACTGCAGCAGTCCCCCCCAGAAAAAAGAAGCCATGCCGCATTGGAACCACGCGGACCCTGTTGGTCCCCTGTTTTCTGTTCTTCTTCCCAGTTTTTAGTCCGACGCGTGCTCAGACGCGTCTCGACGGTTTTTTTCACGGATCCATGTCGAGCCGAACCCAAGAAACCAGACCAATTAAGACTCAGGCCATGCCGGATGGCTCATGGCCAAAAGACTACTTTCACACGCACACGCCCCCAGCTAGCCAATACTTGTAATTATTCAGTAGTTGGCTGCTTGCTTTTTATTTCCCCTCCCCCCATCTCCCCCTTGCGGGATAGACTCGGCATGGAATGGGATCAGGCGCCAGTTGGCACCAGCTGCACACATACACATACGTAGGCCGGCCACCATCATTGGCTCTCCTCCCTTTACTTTGCAACTGATGGAATTGGGTGCCAACATCGCCGAGGGGGGCGGCTTCTTAGAGGGGGGAATGGCCAGTGGTTGAATTGGGTAAGGAAAGGCGGTCGGCTAGTGTCATAGTTGAGTTGAGTAGAGTAGAAGTACTGGTGGTGGCTCGCATTGCATTGCATAAGGGCCGGATCGTGGTTCGCATGTGCTTCTAGAGGGCCAGAAGGCTAGTACAAGAGCAGGGAGGGGAGAGAGGGGCCCTGGGGGCCTCGGGTTCCCATCTATTGACGACATTGGACTCGAACAACAGCGTCGCGGACGCCCGGGTCGGGCCACTGACTGGACCTGAGAGGACACCAAAGCTCCATCCTAATCCCCCCTGGCGAAATGGCCCAAAGCCGGTAGCGCGGCTCGCGGGGGGGCTTCGTTATCCACTCCAAGGGGGCGCTCCGCCCAGGCGATATGATAGGGTCGCTACAGGACCTTGCAGGGCTCTACAGGGGGTGTGGCCTGGCCCAGCTGCAGTGGCTGACAGTGGGGGAAGGTGTCCCCACCGTCCGTTGGCGGACTGATTGCAGGTTGGAAGTGGTCTGTCATCTGTCCAAAGTCCAGAGCCATCCGTCCATCTCAACTACGATCATTACTCATTACAGCTCTCCTTCTCCTCCTCCTCCATTGCCACTCCCTCGCTTTGTTTTATCTGCCTCTCCTTTCTCTCTCTCCCCAACCAAGGTCCCGCAAGCAAGCACGCATTTCGTCGAGTTCCCTCTTGCTCTAGTCGGTCCTCATCGTCTGCTGCTCGATCCTGTCCCGCGCATTTTCCCTCTTGGAGAAAATTAGGGACCACCATGTGAGATTAGGCCCAATCCCTCCTATCCCTGACCCTATCTAGCTTTCCGGAGCTGTCCCTGAATCCCGTGTGCTGCCCCGGTCGCCTCGCCTGAGGGTTCCCTTGCTTGTTGGCCGAGTTTCCGCTCACGAACTTTAAGCATCTGATGCGATTCTGGACCACCGAGCGAAGGGGGGACACACAAAGAAAAAAAAGTCGTGCTATTAGACCCGAGCACCCCGCGCATCCTGACGTGTCCTCTGACCTTTGACTGACCTCTCTCTTTGCATTCAACAGATCATTCACTGATAACCAATCCCTTGCGAGCGTCATGTCCGAGACTGAGAGCTTCGACGTCGTTCAGCACGACGAGGTCCCTCCGGCCGAGACCGCTGCTGGGCCCGCGCCGGCTGCCTCTCCTGCCCCTGAGACGGCGAGCTCAAAGGGTTCGACTCCCACTTCTCCTGAGACTTCCAGCAAGGAGAATGGATCCAAACCCGCCGTGAAGCGCCCGGGCACCACTTCCACCACGGCCACACGTCGCCCAGGAGTCGCAACTGCTACCAAGACTGCCGCTGGAGCTCGCGTCACCGGCGGTTTGAGCAAGCCTCCCACCCGCCCTTCTGCTACCACTACCAGCACTGTCCGTCGGCCCACAACTGCCACCTCAGTCTCGAGCCACAAGAGCCGACCAAGTGTCAGCGCCAGTGAAGATGAAAAGAAGTCGACTATCGCATCGCGCAGGGCCAGCTCTATCATGTCAAGCCCTGGTAAGACCGCCGCTGACCGACGATCATTGTCCACCGCGAGCTCGACGACCACGACTGCCCGACGACCCGGCACGGCCATGAGCACCACTGGAACTGCGACTCGAACCGCAGGCCCCCGCGCATCGCTGAGCGGTCACTCGACTTCGGCGACGCGAACCAGTGCCACCCGCCCTGGTACCACGACAACCACCGATGCCGCACGGAAGAGATTGTCCACTGCCGGTACCCCCACACCCGCTGGCCGAACCGCTACTCGAACCCCCTCTACCTCTGCACCTGCGGAAACCGCCAAGGAGCTGGAGGTCCTGAAGGCCAAATTGGCTGAAGGTGATGCCGAAATTGAGTCCCTCAAGGCTCAGATCAAGGCCTCTGAGGAGAAGATTGCCGAGCTCAGCAGCAAGGAGCCTGCTGGTGCTGAGGACACTGAGAAGGCCGGCGCTGGACACGAGGAGGCTATTACTGCTCTTAAGTCGGAGCACGAGTCTGCCGTCGCTGCCCTTGAGGCTCAGGTATCCGAGGCTGCTGAGAAGCTCCAGAGCGCCGAGACGGAGCTTCAGAAGCACCAGTCTGACCTTGCTGAGGCTGTTAGCGCCAAGGAGGTGACCGTCTCTGAGCTCGAGGCCCTGAAGAAGCAGCTCGAGGCCGCACAAGCCCAGAACGAGGAGAGTGCCAGCTCTGGTCAGGATGTTCTCCAGAAGACCATTGATGAGCACGCCGCCAAGATTGAGGAGCTCAAGGCCTCTTTCGGGGCTGAGAAGGCCGCTGCGACTGCTGCTCTCGAGGCTACCTTGGCAGCTGAGAAAGCATCCGCTATTGATGCTCTCGAGGCCAAGCACAAGGAGGAGCTTGAGAATGGCAATGCCGATGCTTCTTCCCACGAGACAGCTGTTTCTGACCTGAAGTCTGCACATGAATCTGTTGTTGCCGACCTCAAGTCCTCGCACGAGTCTGCTGTCGCTGACCTCACCTCTTCCCACGAGTCCACTGTCGCCGATATTAAGTCATCCCACGAGAGTTCCGTCGCCGAGCTCACTGCCACCCATGAGTCTGCTGTTGCAGATCTTCAGAAGAAGATTGACGAGCTCACTGCTTCTCAGTCCGCTCTTGAGTCGGCTTCTGATGAGAAGCTCAAGTCCGAGCAGGACGCTACCACCACCAAGATATCTGTTCTTGAGGCCGAGGTCGCTGAGGCGAAGGCTAAGATCGAGGAAGCCGAAAAGGCAGCCGAAACCGCCAAAGCTGACATTGAGACACTCACTGGAGAGGTCGCCAAGCTCCAGGCCAGTCTTACCGAAAAGGAGACCGAGCTGGAGGATGCCAAGCTGCAACTTGCCCACGTCAAGGAAGAGGTTGCAACCCTCCAGGCCAAGGCCGAGGAGGCCAAGGAGGAAGCCGCAAGCCTTCAAGTAAAGGTAGAGGGGGCCAAGGCCGCGCTGGTTGCCAAGGACGAGGAGATTTCTAAGCTCAAAGAGATGCATGACGAACGCATGAAGAGTGTTTCCCAGGACTACGAGAACGAGATCGAGGCTCTTCGAGGTGATGCATTCTTCAAGCGCAAGTTTGAGGAGCTCGAGGCACAGCACGAGGAGCTGAAGACCTCATCTGCCGAGGCCACTGACTTCCACCAGGAGGCTCTCGAGGCTGCCAAGGCGACACATGCTTCTGCTGTCGCTGCTTTAGAGTCCAAGGAGGCAGAGTACAAGAAGAACCTATTTGCTCTGCAGGCCAGTCACGTAGAGGAACTAGAGTCTGCCAAGACACTGGCCACCAACGACCGGGATGTCCACACTAAGGAGCTTCAGTCCCTGAAGGATAGCCACGCCCAGCAAATTCAGGCATTGAAGGGCGACGGCGACTCGGCTCATGCGAGTCAAGTGGAACAGCTTTTGGCCGCCCATGCTGCAGTCCTAGAGACACTCAAGAAAGAACACGCCGAGGAAACTGAGAAGCTCAAGGCTAAGTATGACGCTGACCAGGGTGCCAAGGATGCCAGCGAAAAAGCCCATGCAGAGGAGATTGCTGCCCTAAAGGCGGAACTAGAGGAGACCAAGGCCGGAAACGAACGAGTCATTGAGCAGGCCACTCTCGAGCTTGAGGAGAAGCACCACGCCGAGGTTGAGAAACTCATCACCATGAATGGTGAAGCTTTGGACATGATGAAGACCGAAAGCGCCAATGCCAAGAAAGAGCTCCAGGAGCTTTCCGACAACCACACCAAGTCTATCGATGATCTGATGACTGAGTACAAGAACAACAACACATCTCTTGAAGACAAGATTACTCAGCAAACCGCTACTATCGAAGAGCTCGAGGCTTCCCTCGAGACTACTCAGGAGTCGCTCGAACAGGCCCAGAAGGAGTCCGAGGAGTTGGGACAGCAGCTTGCTCAGGAAAAGATGGAGCGTATGACTGCCCTGGCTGACCTTGATGCCGCCAAGAACGTCAAGCCCGATACGTCTGAGGTCGATGCCCTCAAGAAAAAGCTTGCCGCCGCCGAAAAGGCCCAGGAGGACGCCTCCAACGCTGCCGAGACCGAACTCCAGTCTGCCCTGGACGAGTTGACTGCTACCCGGAACCAGGTCAAGAACCTCAAGGATGACCTTCAACTCACTCAAAAGGACTTGGACGCATTCAAAGCCGAATCGGAAGCGAAGACCAAGACGGCCCAAGCCGACTACAAGGATCTTAATGACAGCATGACTGCCCTCGTCGAAGAGGCCCAGACAAAGGCCAAGAACCTGGAGGCCCGGATTAGTGAGTCAACCAGCAAGATTCAGGAGGGAGAAAAAAAGGTGGAGGAGCTTGAGGCTCAACTGAAGGTCAAGGATGCCGAAATTGTCGAGGCCAAAGTATGTTGTCCGAGCGTCTCAAACGGGTAGTGAAACTGACAGTAACCAGGCGAACGCGGCGGCCTCGAAGCCTAAGGGCCTAGCTTCCAGCCGATTTGCCAACTCGGAGGAGGGCGGAGACGGCGAGGCCCACGAAGGAGCTGCTGAAGGTGAGGAAGATGATCATTCCTCAGCAGCACTTGCTTTGGTGCGAGAGCCCCTTGCATGGTAGCATGCTGCTGAATGTGTATTGAAGCTAACGTGTTAGTAAAGATAAGTAAGGCTCGCCTGACAGCCAAGCAAATCGATACCCTCGATAGGGAAATGAGAGATCGAAACTTGCAGTGAGTACCGCAGCAGCTTCTGTAAATCTGCGTATGGATTGGGAACTAAATGTTGAAATAGGGCGTTGAACTCGATCACAGACGCCAAACAAACCGCCTAAGCGCATGCTCAACGCTCCAACTCCCTCAGATGCTTTTTTCGCCTAATGTCGTCTCATAGCGACAACTCTTGTGTAATACCCGCGGCCATATTCGTATGCTTAGATCACTGTCTAAGACTCAGCTGCACCCTATGTTTTATTCTGCTTTCTTGGTCTGATCAGCCAGTGTCTGGGGCGTAGACTTTTGTTGGATTCTTATTTGAGAAGGAGAAGGGGCTTCAAGCGGTATGGAAAGGACGAAAAAAGGATTGCTTCAAATAGGAAATCATTGAGCTTTTCCGTCCTGTGTGTTTTTAGGACATCTTCTTGGAGATGACACAATACGATGTACGTACGGCTGTTTCTAGCGAGGAAATGACAATACCCATTGTCTGGTCATGAGTCTGAATTAGTCAAGTGATGTTGGTGATTTGTAGTGCCAGGAAGGAAGAGGGAGGCTGGACATGGGATGGTCCCCCTCTCTCGTGGTATTTATCATCTAACACAACAGGGTGTGATTTATAAACGATGGCAACTGGGCCTCGGTTACTATGAGCCTGACCTTGGAAACTTTTTAGACGCCCAAATACTACTCGAGGCGGTGATTGATCCAAGCCAAAAACGTCATATGGGTACATGTCCATCTCCATTATGTCAAGAAGGGCGAGGCCAGGCTCGGACGTGATGGAATCTACAAAGTCAATCCTCAGCGCACCGGCGTCGCTCAACATTTCCATGCCGCTACAGAAAGTCACCGGAAATGGGAATAGCTGTTCTAGGCACGATTCGATTCCATCTGGCGGTCCAATATCTCCCATTGCGTTATTGCTAGGCATCAGCTTGGAGGGGCTTCCAGCGTGGAGACTCGGCCTCTGGATCTTTTCCAGCACAAACTCTGCCCCGCCATATTTGGCCTTCATGTTCTTCAACACATCGCAGATGACTTCCAGCTCTTCCGCTCGCTGTGCAACGTTTTCCAGAGGCCGTGGTCGGCACAAGATGGGCATGGCAGCCACCATGCATTGAAACCCGTGGTAGTGGAGCAAGTACACCGTCTGCTCACTGGTGTGTATTTCTTCATAAAGCGACGCGATGCATGACGGGGCGACGAGTGCCGGGGTCCAATTTCTGTCCTAGCATCTGGACCAAGATGATGGCAGCAAAATAGTGAATGTAGAGCTCAGATGTCAGGCAGCTGTAAGGTCGTTTAGTCCCATCCGGAGTATACAGACGTAGTTTGGCCGGTAGATGCAGCTGCCATTCAGCCAATCCCTTCACAAGCTGCGATACTTGATCTGAAGAGACAGCCTGCTTCCGTATATTCAACTCCCCTACGGTACCGATAATGTGGACAATATTCCTTCCCCCTAGAAAGGATTGGGCGGGGATATCCGGCGGAAAGTCTTGCACTGTAATCGGGGACAAGTCACAGTCTTCTAATCGAATAGCAGGGGGGGGGGGCGGCCCCAACAAGCCACCATCATCTTGTCAACATTCTATTCGGACAGTTAGAACTAGGTGTCGCGTGAGAATAAAACTGGGACTCACAACGAGGTGCCAGAATATCCGTCTCAGACACGTCGCGTTGGGGTCGTTCGTGTAGGTCGCGTGTTTATGGAGTCCCATCTGGAATGCCAACCTGATGGCCATTCCAGACCACTGCCAGGGACCGTCAATCTTGACGAGCTCGGTGGAAACCCGACTCCAGCACGTCATGAGACACAAGGCTTTCAACAGTGCGATGCTGTCAATTTCGCAATTGAGGAAAATCGAAAGCTTGATTTTCTCATACTCGGAGGAGGCGAAGTCCATGTCATTATTGTGGCGTGTCAAACTGCCCAGCAGACAAACAACCTGGCGGAGTAGCACGGAGGCGCCAGGCCCCAAGACATCGGACGGATCTATCACGGGATACAAGGGCAAGACATGATGGAAGAATGTGTCGGTGAAAGCCTGGACCAAGGCCAGCCGAGGAAGAGCAAAAGGTTGAACAGTGCTTATTAGAATGTCGCGTAGCTTTGATGACTGCTGCTGCGGTTGTGTGCTTCTCGACGGTGTTCGGTTTCTGGGTGAGTCGTAGGATAGGACTGAGCCATCGGCAAAGAAACTAGCATCGTTGAAAGTCTCTAGGAGAGGGGCTGGAGGAGAAGCAATCGTGGCGGTGGAATTTGATTGCGTGAGTGAAGGCAGTCTGAGCTCCTCAGCCACGGAGGCTCGCTCCGTCGCAGCGTTCGAGTTCCTTGACCGGGCGAGGTTTTTGACGCCTCCGCACCCCATGACGACGATTTTTTAGAAACCAATCAATTACATGTCCCAATTTCTGGATCGGCATAGAATGCCGGGGGCCACTCACATGTAGTTTTTGTTCGAGCGACGACAATTTCTGCAGGTCTCGTCTGAACTGGTCTGTAAATCGCACTTGACCTAGCAAACCATCAGCAGCAGAAAACACGACCCGGAGGAAGGACGGACATTTTGGGAATAGCCTCATTTTATATAACTCTAGGGGGGCCATATTGTCGAATCCAGGCCTGGTCTTGTAGGATACAGTGGATGGGAGGCTACAAAATAGCAGGCGGGAGACCAAGGCTTGTCGCATGCACCCCCCCCTTGACCATTGACCACCACGCACGAAGGTGGGGGCAGTTCACAGCCTCAGACGGAGCTGCACCGCAACGCACGCTGCCATGAGAAAAGCGAACCAAGTCTCAGTGATGTCTATGAACACAAATGAAGACTATTTGAATGTAGCTTTTCTTAAATATCAATTCATTTTGTTCTTCTATTTCGTGTTGAGCCCCTCTGCCAGTATGTACTATTGATGCGTGTCCGCATGATCGACAGCATAGAGAGGTTTGAGCAATACATATTTATATGATGGGAGGAGAGCTTCTTGATGTGTGTTGAATTGACCATGTTTAATCCAAATACCAGCAACCACTGTTTCGGTGTCTGGCATTTAGTTTTGTTAGCAACTGGCGCTGTTCAATGACCTCGCATGTCATCCAATTCTGACACTTTGATTTTAGGCTGTTGCAAGAACATGTCTACCCACAGGGTCTCACAACTCGCCAATCAGTTGGCCACTATGGGCGGGACATGGTATGAAAATCGATATCCCGGGTGCCGTTGTGACATCCCGTCACATAACTACCAATTCTCTTGGAGGCCAAACCCAGAATGATCGAGCTTTTTCTCCCCTGCCCCCGAGATTCAGGCTTAGTTGTGTCGCATTTGTGACGAGGAAAAGATGCACGATGCTATCAAAACAAATCATCAAGTTGAGATGGCGCAGTGGGATGAATCGGACGGCATTTGGAATCTGAGGATACATAACTTGGAAACTGACACTACATTCAATGACCATTGTCATTTCCTCCTTGATTCCTGTGGCATTTTAAAGTAAGATCTTGGTATGTGAACATCGTTGGTTTCTCATATTAATCATTCATAGTAATTGGAAGTGGCCCGAGATACCCAGGTTGAAAGAGTTCAGAGGCGAACTAATCCATAGCGCGAACTGGCCCAGCAGCTTTGACGAGGAGGGCAAAACGGTTGCCTTGATTGGAAATGGATCAACTGGTATACAAATTTTACCGGAACTTTAGCCAAGTAGGAAGTCCCAAGTTTATGAATATGGATTAGTGATGCTGACAAGAGTGCTTCAGGGTCCAAGCAATTGGTCCACTTTGTGCGTTCTCCCACACGGATTGTACCCTCGAGACTGCAATTACTGGCCCAGGGACCTGCACAGGACCTTATTCGTGAGATTGAAATAAACGAAGATGAAACTTTTTGTGCAGCTCAGATTGAGAAGTTCAAATCGGATCCTGAACTCTACCGCAAATTCGTCAAGGCGGTGGAGGGGGTGGTAAATGGGAACTTTCCGTTGGTAAGCTTACTGTACTATTCTTCTTCCTTGGTCGTGGGATTTGTCTGATTTTATGAAGACGCTTAAAGATACAGACTTTGCCGCATTCATGCAGATGAAAGCAAAGGAATATATGACGTACGCGCTAGGAGGAGATGAGCGTCTTTGCAAGGCAGGAATCCCAGTGCGTATCTGATTCCCATGAGCCACTGTATTTGTGTTCTATTTTCTAGTTAGCTGGGGGCGTTGGAAATGTCACTTCTGGGACAATGTGGCTGAGCGGATGGGCCTTGTAAGAAATTGCGTACCGGACACTATTTCGCTCGTTGTGTTCTAACGTTGTATCTATTTTACCTTGTGAATTTACATTGCTTGAATATTCACTTTGTATCCTTAACATGAGTCGTCGAAAATAGCATGTGAATTCACGATTGGCTATGAGGTAGACTGTAAATGTCGAGAACCGAGTATCGAGAAACCATGTTACAAACAGTTGTCGAGCAATTATCCAGTGCGGTATTACTCAAATCACGGTTCATATGTTTCCAATATTGGTCCTTGAGTGTTTAGAAAAATTCTCTCTATTTGCGTCTTTTTCACTTCCAAACTAGAGACGTGCTTTGACGACTTTTTCTCGGGCTCTTTGCTTTTCCAAATACTCTATCAGTGGCCCATCTGGCGCATCATCCTTCTCTAAGAATACCTCGACCATTCTCAAACCTGCACCATCGGCAAGCCTTTCGTTGGTTAAAACCTTCTCTAGCTGGCCCCATGTCTTGACAGATTCCACGAATGAATTCTCGGGTGCCCCAAAGAATCTAGGTGCGTCTAGATATCTCCACGGCGCGACGTCATTATATACCTGGTTCTCGCCGTGAATACACCTCTCGATCGTATACCCATCATTGTTGAGGAGAAAAACAACGACGTTGAGATTGTATCGAATTATGGTGGACAGCTCCTGTGCAGTCATTTGGAAACTTCCATCCCCAATGACGAGGATAGTCCGAGCGTTTGTAATTCCGTGGTACTGAGAGGACTCCATGAGCTGTCTTTGCGCAAGAGCTGCGCCTTGGCTTGCCGGTAGCATATAGCCAATTGAAAGCCACGTAACTGGGTTGAATAATGTGGCTTTATATGGCAAATGAATGTCACGAACTCCATATCCGGCAGTGCCTGTTTCGCCTAAAATTATGTCCCCTGGTCGGAGAAAATTCCCCAAGATGCGCCAGAGACTTCTCTGCGCGATCTTTTCGTCTTTGGGAACAGCCGAAAAGGGCAGAATGCTATCCTTTGGAAGGCGAGGGTAGTTTTTGTATACCTTGGCTCCAGAGGACTTCACTTGGTCAGTAAGCTGCCGCAGTAATCCTTTGATTGGCACATCCCGAATCACTTCATCCCCAAACTTGACCTCCGACCCGTTGAACAAGACGGTATGTTTCGAAGCAAGGTCAGGGACGCTTGAGAATAGGAAGGAATTTGTAGAACTAAAGTGAGGGCCGAAACAGAACAAAAGGTCTGCTCCCTTTATAAAATTCTGGGCCTCCTGGGAATCGTAATCTCCTCGGTAGATCCCGTGGAAATTTGGTAGCGATTCATCAATCAGACTTTTCCCGAAGGCTGAGGTCCATGTGGGCCAGCCAGATGATTCGACAAACGCTCCGACTTCCTCGACCAACCTAAATGCTTTGACCTCCCCATCGACAAGAATGACGGGTTGCTTGGCTGCATTTATCTTGTCAGAGAGATTTTTCACAACGCTTTTCTCAGCTGGAAATTGATTTTCTGGTATTTCCAGCTTGGCTTCGAGACCCTTGGAGAGGACTTGAACACCAACTATGTCTACGGGAACCTCGATGTAGACTGGGCGGCTGTGGAAGAGACACTGCCGCAAAGTCCAATCAATCTGTTCAGGAATAGTCCGCGGATCCCAAAGCTTCGTTTGGCAGGCTGTGACGTGGCGATGCATCTTGGCAAAGTGACCGAACTCTCCATCGTTGAAAGTATGATGAGTCAAACGACGAGTATCCTGGTAGGCTCGCCAGGGCACGCCCACAATGTGCACTACCGGAACTCTCTCTGCAAATGCTCCAGCGATGGCGTTAATGGCTGATAATTCACCCACGCCAAACGTGGTAATGAGAGCACCGATCCCTTTAACACGAGCATATCCATCGGTGGCATATCCGGCATTCAGTTCGTTGGCATTGCCAATCCACTGAAGCCCTGCTGGCTCGACTTTGTCCAGAAGAGTGAGGTTATAGTCTCCTGGGACGCCATGAATTGCGCCTACTCCAAGCTGTGAAAGGCGACTAAAGAGATATTCCGCAACTGTCACGGTAGAGGGCATTATATCTGGAATGAGGTGTACAGATATTTATAACTGAGCTGCAAGAGTTGTTGATTATAATGCTCAAGACGTCGCTGGCTGGCCGTTATAAATTAAGCCAACTATGTAATTGAACCCTTTGGAAGCCAGTTTTTCCGAGCATCGATTTCCAGCTGATGGACAAGCCGAGTCAAGATGTCGGCCTACCCCGCATAAGACAAATCTTACCAGAATTCGCATCGTATGGTTGCAATCAATTTGGCCTACTTTCCTTGTTTTTGGTTGAGTTCGTTCCCCCCAGGATCACGTTAGCCGGGATTCGGCATCTTGTGGGGGGATGTCTCCGTGTAACCCTTCCGCTGACTAGTTATGCTGCGCCTTTGCGCCTTTGCGCCTTTGCGCCTTGATCCACTCACACCTGATGGGCCCTTTCATTTTTGCCGTTGAACCCAATTTGCTGATTCCGGGTTTCATTTGATACTGCGCAGTGCGCATTGGATAGATACGGAAATACCCGAGAATTACCATTAGTATCATGCGGCAGTACAAGACTTGATATAATGTGGTCTGAGGTTTCAAGCTATTCATTCCCAACAAACTCCCATCGTTTCTTGCTGCCTCATTTGATTACGGGTGACATAAGGCATAAGTATGGCTTTCCTCTCGCTGTAAAGAATCACCCAACTTGCTCTGGCTGGAAATTCAGCTAGCTTGACTCAAGTTTCTCTTGGGAGACCCGATGCGATATTGGCATGCTTGTGATTATATAAGGGGGGTCTACCAGTCCACAAAGGGACGGTCGTCTTTTTGTATGACAATCCTATTACGCCTTAGGATGGATATTTGTGCGGTGCAAGTAGGAACAAGCTGCATATATTTCATTTCCCATTAAACCTCAAAAACGATGCGATTTTGCCAATTTGTCCGTTGGCTATTGACCCTTGGAAGATTGACCATGGGTTCCAAGAAGTCACCAGAACCTAGCGTGCGATAACGGCATCGACTAATAGCCGGTAGCCGGTTCTTTGTTTCTCCGACTGCTAACGGGTCCACCATCAGCTGCCACTAGTGACTAGTTAGTTAACCCATCAAACACTGATGGCTTTTGACTCCTTCTTTCCTAGAATTGAAAGTTGTTTTAATCAACTGCTGGCTAACCATGGATCCTCATCTTCCAGCCTCATTGTTAAACCTGTTCTATGTGCATGGAGACGGTAAGTCTGTAATAAAAGCCCCAGAGGTTTTGGGGACAGCGCTAAATGCCAAAAACCGAGTAGTTCCCAATGACACGCAGGGACCCTTGGTAGCACCTTCAGAAGTAGAAAATAGCTATCAGAGCGGCACACTTTCTGAAGCCTTGGATCCGACCTATCACATGATCACTACAGAAAGCCCCTTCGAGTTTGCATCGGATGCCCTACAGGGGCTAGAAGCCTCCGGCATTAGTGGCTTCCAGGACCGCTCTTCGTTCCATGGCAGCAATTATGACCAGGGGATCGCCGGGCTTGACATAGCAGGTTCCCAAGCATTCAGTCACATGGGAAACATTTCGAACTGGCAACTACCTAACCAAATCTCATCAGCTTCACAGAATCCCCGCCATCCTTTGCAAACAGGAAACACTCGCAGGTTGAGGACAAGAAATCCAAGCCCAGCACCGTTTCGGGCAACTGCGCGCATTGGAAGGCCCATCTCGGCCCCTTCATTATTTACCACAAGCAGTGACATGGACCCGATGCAGAGATGGCGAGAGAGCCCTCCCGAGGCGGAAGCGGCATCTCTTTCGGACATTTTTGATGCCTTGCAGAAGACTCCTGATAGTAGCGGTATGACGTCGACCTCAAGTAGGAGGCCCGCGTCAGTGAACAGCTTTCAGAGCCGAGCCAGCTCTTCAAGTTCGATCAATTCAAACACATCTGTTAGGTCGAAATCGAGCAGTTTCCGAAATGTGGCCCCCAGTTCCTCAAGCCGCGTTAGAAAACGGCAGAGCGGTTCCACGCGGCAAACTGAAACTCGAAGGTTTCATTGCACCTTTTGTACCGACACTTTCAGAAAGAAGCATGACTGGACCAGACACGAAAAGTCCCTCCACCTGAATCTCGACCAGTGGATTTGTGCACCTTATGGGGGCACTGTTGTATCGCCAGCTACCGGGAGGAGTCATTGCGCCTATTGCAGTATCTTGGATCCGACAGCCGAACATTTAGAGCAACACAAACACTCTGCTTGCCATAACAACACGGGGACCCATATATTTGCGCGAAAGGACCATTTAATACAGCACTTGCGAGGCTTTCATGCCCTTTCAACTTTGCCCATTATTGAAGATTGGAAGGTTGAGCCGCCCCTGGTGGTTTCACGTTGCGGATTTTGTGATCAAAGACTCTCGTCGTGGCAGGAGCGAGCTGACCATTTAGCAATTCACTTCCGTTCTGGTCTAACAATGAATGATTGGGAGGGGGACCATTGTTTTGAGCCATCTATTGCCGCCCTCGTCAAGAATTCACTCCCGCCATACCTTCTCGCCTTTGAAGCCAAAAGTTTGGTCCCGTTTAGTGCAACAGATCCACGGACGGTCGACCATTTATCTCAGATGTTTGAGCGGAACCAAGAAAGTCATAACCCAACACATCAAGACGCAGAAGGAAGCGCCGCAAAGGCCACCCCGGAATTTGAGCTAGCGGCTACATCGTATGCAAAGTTCTTGACATTTCATCTTGGCCGATTTGCACAAAATAGCATTGCAAAGGGGGTTTTCCCTACTGACGAGATGTTTCAGAATGAATCTCGAAGACTAATGTTTGGAGATGATCATGATAGTTGGGAACAAACTATAGCAGACAATGATCAATGGCTGTCGGAGTTTCGTAGGGACCATGTTCCTCAATAGTACGCTATCAGTGACATGTACCTCGAAGCTCACTCAGGACAGGATTTGCAATATTGCTACCGCCGAGCTTTGTTCTACCATTGAAATCAAACCAATTCACAATGCATTTCTATAGACTCGTGACTGTGCTGAAACTGACGTGACCCAAGGAGCTTATCATAAGGTGGAGCTTATGCAGGAGCGCGCCTTGTACTAGACCGCTTCAGTCTAGAGCAAGGCATTTCTTCCAATTAGTTTGCCTTAGTGCAGGAGCTAATCTGCCAATTATCTAAGACGAATTGCATGTGGTGAGGATCCGGGACCTGAGCAAGTTGTCGCCAAACACACGACCCCTTGGGAAGTTTTGACCGCTTTCATCAACGTCCGGGGGACTTCTTGTATTTGTCAATGTTTCGATAGCGGCATTCCATAAACAATGCCCTCACCCTCTTCCACGGCGCAAAGTCTGAGGTACGTGGAATAAGCTCCAATTGGATAAACTTAAAGTAGCCAGGGTTCATCTCCTGAGACATATCTCCAAAACTTCATGTAGCAGGTCAATTTCCTACATATCATCTTGGTTCATGTACGCTCTCAGTACCAATACCACAGATTCGAGAAATGAGGTAATTTCCAGAGTGCTATTGGCCGGTTTTCGCAGTGGTCTCTGTGTTCTTCGCCAAGTGTCACTGCCTTAGTATACGACCCACCAGAGACAGCGCCTTTAAGGCGCCCTGTCTGCGTTGCCGCAAACAAGTCCCACATGGTGCAATATGTGAGATAAGGTCTATTGTCCGTGACGTGGATATTGCCGCGAATCAAATAAGCGATATAGGAGAGACCCTTTGTTCTTTTCAAATATCACCCAAGCCCAATTGGTATTTCGTATTCCAGTGAAATTTGGGTCACCTAAAAGAGCAACTTCGAAGTTTCAATATCCAAACAGTACTGCTAATTGAACCTTTTGCTTTACTATCAGACACCATGGTACATGCTACTACAACGAAATCGAGCGGGGGCACCTGCAATGTAAAGTCTACTCTGGAAAAGTTCAAGCAGAGAAGGGCAGAGGCCTGCAATATGAGCAAGGGCATTTCAGCAGTGTCGGATAGTGATATGTTCAAAGAACTAGTGAGTCTCTCTCTATGCCGTATTTTTTACTGCAGCTTACGATTCCATCCAAGTGCCTTGATAAACCCTTAGCAAAAGATTGGGAATGTAAGAACCAAACCTCTAATATAATCGTCGCAAACTAAGGTGCCATGCCCAGCGCACTTTAGCCACGAAAGCAACCGACCCCCTTGCATCCTCAAACAGGCTGCTGGATATCTCAAAAACCCAGGTCTCATTTCCCTTGGAGGTGGCCTCCCTTCCAGCGAGTACTTTCCTATCTCTGAGATGACGATGCGAGTCCCGGTCCCACCGCACTTTTCCGAAAATTCTAGTGAAATCGACGCGACCCAAACAGTGAAGGCTGGGAAATACGATGCCAAGTTAGGGGTGTCCGATTACGACCTTTCCATTGCTCTCAACTACGGCCAGGCAATGGGAAATCCACAGATGATGAGATGGATTACAGAACACACGGAGCTGCTTTTTAACCCCCCATATGCCGATTGGCATGTTTGTCAAACTGTCGGTAGTACCGGTGCCCTGGAGCAGACCATTCGAATGCTCTGTGACAGAGATAGAAATGACTCTGTTCTGACCGAAAACTTTACATTTGCTACTGCCATGGAAACAATGGCTCCGCAAGGCATCAAAGTCTTTGCTGTCAAGATGGATGAACAGGGTCTACTTCCAGACGACATGGATGATCTTCTCAGCTCTTGGGACGAGAAGTCCAGAGGTGCTCGAAAGCCCCATCTTTTATACACTGTCCCAACGGGACAGAACCCTTCAGGCGCAACACAAGGTTTGCAACGACGCCGTGAGATTTATTCTGTATGCCAGAAGCATGACATCTTCATTGTTGAGGATGAGCCGTACTACTTTTTGCAGATGAAACCTTACGCTGGCAGAGACGCCCCTGTCACTCCGTCCGGCGACAGCCTTGACGAATTCCTGGCAGAACTGGTCCCCTCTTACTTGAGTCTCGATGTCGATGGGCGTGTTCTCCGCATGGACTCATTTTCAAAGGTTCTTGTCCCTGGCTCAAGAATGGGATGGATTACAGCGAGCAAACAAGTGGTGCAGCGCTACCTCCGACATGCAGAGGTGGCCAACCAAGGACCCAGCGGAATTTCCCAAATTGTGCTTTGGAAGTTGCTCGATGAGGCTTGGGGTCATGAAGGATACCTGAGGTGGCTCATGGACCTGAGGTCCCAATACACAAGAAGACGAAACACGTTGCTCGCTGCTTGCCAGGATTACCTCCCTCAAGACATTGTCACCTGGACTCCTCCTGATGCCGGGATGTTTGTAAGTCAAGTTCTTTTCTATCCCCCATCATATCTTCTAGGCAAACTTGACGGTCAAGTCTTGACCCACTTTGGTATATATTTATGCCGGCCAATAAATAGATAGATGAGGTCAAGCATCAGTATGATTCTAACTAACACATTAAAATCGCAGCTTTGGCTCAAGCTTGACCACACAAAGCACCCAGAATATCAGCATCGGACTGTAATGGAGATTGAAGAAGAAATTTTCCACCACGCAATTGACTACGGCGTTCTGTCTGCTCGTGGTTCGTGGTTCCGCGCTGAACCACAAGCAGCACTGGAAGAGCTCTTCTTTCGAATCACATATGCGAGTGCTAGCGAGGAAGAAATGAGCAAGGCGGTACAGCGACTTGCCCTAGCAATTCGAAAATCGTTCAACCTTGAGACCTCATAGAAAACTTGGAAGCTACCGCACATTATATATAGTGTAGGGTGAGTTGATAGAAAAGTGTTGACTGAAGAGACAAATATCACCATCATGAAATAAAATGATTTTGGCAAACCTTTTTTTAAAAAAAATATATATATATATAAAAAGTTAATGTGGTCACACAAAGTTGGAAATTTTCGCTTGTGAGCATTGATTGGCCAACATTCAGGCCCTAGAAGTAACACAAGCACTGGACTGCATTTAACTACGACAAAGCTATGATCTAAAGTTTCCATGGGTTTCAAATATGACCGACTAGAATATGAAGAAAAAAAAAAAAAAGTATTCTCACATTCCCTTGTTAAACTATCACAACTATTATTCTACTACTCATTGCTCTTGAAGTGACCTCGAATGATACATCTTGAGATTATAGCAGGCGTGGTTCTTCTCGCACAGCTTAACGGGCGGTATTGACAACAAGGATATTTCCTCAGTGGATTTATAAATATTGATGCAAACTGTCAAAAAAGTAGAGCATATTGGAAGCGGCTTGGCTTTTGGAGCAGCTTTTTGATCTTCATGTAATGCGAAATTCGCTTCACTCAAGGTTTACTCTTGAAGCCGTATGTCTTCTCGGTACGTACCAATTCTATGTGTCCCTTGTTCAAGCGGGTTTTGCTGGCCCGAGGATGAAGGCGATGATAGCAAATTGTCTAGAGTTGCTCATCGCGCCGTTGAAAAAAAAGCATCCCTAACACATGTTAGGGATTCAGCATGTTAACGGGATGGGTGAGATTTTAAGTTTCAAAATGTTTTCGCTAATTGGACGCTCGCCAAGTAATATGATGGTGCGCGTAATGGACTTGGGGGCGGCCAACCAATTGAGTGCCCGAATCACGACACTTATCGGAGAGGTTTTCAAAGTAGTGTCGTCGGGGCTGCCGCATTCGCCATCATTCCCTGGTTCTTGACATCCAATGTGACCCCCCACGTCTTTTTTTTCTCTCTTTCAGCTTGTGCCACCAGTTGTTTGGGTATCATCCTGGACAGGCTGCCTAACCAAGTATCGAATGCTGGGAAATGCTAGGAAATGCTAGGCCTGTTATATAAGATTACGGATCGCATCAGAACAGGCGTAGATTATAACAGAGATTCGCCCAATATTAAAACATTGCCAAGAAAACTCATCAGGGATGGCGAGCCGAACATCCGTTAATCCGACCAAACCGGTGCGGGGTGGTGTTGAGCTAAAGCAGGGGAGACGGTCTAACTAGAGCCAAGCCGTGCCAAAACTCTGAGATCTCTTGGTACTAACTTGCCAAGAATGAGGCTCTACGGGATGGTGCTTTAGATTGCTTGGCAGCTGTTTTGTTAGTGTATACACCATTTATCGATATTTGGCTTGTGGCGATGGTGAATATTTTCACAGTCAAGGTAACGTGCATGTTCAACTGGGCAGCGAAATGCTCTTCTTGACTGTTGTTTCACCCCCCTCCTGATGCACCACAGCCGTCAATTGCGTGCTTTAAGCAGCAGGATACGCGCATAAATTTACCTCATCAGCTGCGAGATGCCCGCAATCATTTCCACTTGCAGTATGCCCCCCTATCAGTCCCCACGCGAAACGGATGGCGAGCATCAACGGGCCCATGACGCGATCGTGCAAGCCAATGCACCTTATTTGTACGAGGCCCACACCGCGCAACAATATGGGTGCGTATGGCTGCTGGTGCGCAAATGGCTGCTGGTGTGCGCAAATGGTGCCATGGTGACACCAATCCGCAGAGACATTGCCCGAGGTGAAACATGCCAGTGGGTAAGTGTTTCCTTGTGGCGTATCGCAGATGTCATGTGAGTTTGGCTGCCAGCCCGGAGCTGCAAATGCCAGCCGCGCAGAGAATGCCGGGGTTCTAGTTAGATTTGCTTTGCAACTGGAACATCGCCGTCGACTACCCGCGCCACCGGGAACAGTGACAGCGACCCGCAGCACGCTTGGTGATCCTCTCTGCTCGATTGGGTTCCGGCTGTTCCCCGTAACCCACAACGGGGCCGTCCACCGCGTACTCCCCGAGTAAGGGCATGCGTGAACTCTGTTCGAGACCCGGAGAAAGCCCAACGGCCTCGTTGGTGATCCCTGCAAGTTGACCGACGCGCTCGACACGGGCCTGAACCACAAGCACGCAATAATGCACACCCGTCACACCTACGGACTTGGCGTTCACTGACGTCTGCCTACGCCCGACAACCGACATCAGCTCCTCCCAAATCACATCACGCAAACCCAGTCCCTCGGCGCCGAAACAGAGGCGGCATACGTATACGTTGGATGTACCCCCATTGCGTCGGTTTGCCCCACGACAACCCACACTTCCCTTGCATTCTCGGGCAGGGCGAAGATGCATACACGTCCTCCTTGGTCGCTGCGTCTAATTCTGGAGGACTTGTTCCCGAGAACGGGTTAGATGGCCCCGTTAGCCGATGATGTGACATTCCGGTATCCTTTCCTGTGAACCACGATTCCTCGGAGTATAAAGACAGGCCCCCGAGAGCCGTAAAACATGGCATTTCCGCGGCCTGTCGCTCTGAGCAAAGCATCTCCGAGGGCCTAAGAGACAAGTGTTGCGAGAATACCGTAATACAGTAT
Organism: Calonectria henricotiae; assembly: GCA_020623695.1. Taxonomy (NCBI): domain Eukaryota; kingdom Fungi; phylum Ascomycota; class Sordariomycetes; order Hypocreales; family Nectriaceae; genus Calonectria; species Calonectria henricotiae. The sequence goes on from JAHVYB010000026.1 coordinate 351,009, forward strand.
GACGACTGTACTCGTTCGAGAAAAGGAGGCAAAGTATGCCTCCGACTCTGAGGGTAGCTCAGACCCCATCCCACCCCTGGGTGTCCCAGTCACGGAAAAGCGATTCTGGTTTCAGAGATCCAAGAGGCTCGATCCAGATGCCATCGCTACCCAGGTAACTATCAACCATGCCTCAATCATTACATACCTTGTGGCTGGCTATTTACCCAATCATAGCCCAGCGTTTTCGACAACCCCGACACTGCAGACAAATATCAACCCCCTGCTAACTGGTGAGTACAATTGACTTGGGACAAATACGTGCGGGCAGAAACTAAACAGCAATAGGGAGAACATTTCTCGATTCGACCCTCTAGCCAGATGGACTTGGGGCGAAGAAAAGGCGCTGGTGCGCAAAATCGACATTCGAATCATGGTCTTTACCTGTGTAAGCCTGGATCCAGACAAGCATCACGGAATTATTATGAAAATTCCTGGAGAAAATGGTTGCTAACTGGCCCAAGATAATGTTCATGGCTCTGGAACTCGACCGCGCGAATATCAGCCAAGCTCTTACAGACAACTTTTTGAATGACTTGGGCATGATTACTAACGGTATGCTTTCCACTTGTTTGCCTTTTCCTTTCTCAGCTTTCGTCGCCACTGTTCCAGTCTAACATTGCCTGACTGTTTAGACTACAATCTCGGAAACACTGTCTTCAAACTGGCCTTCCTCTGCGCCGAACTCCCTTCGCAGCTTGTCTCGAAATGGATGGGCCCCGACCGATGGATCCCTATGCAAATGTGCCTCTGGAGCATTGTTGCTATCTGTCAATTCTGGATATCAGGACGCAGCTCTTTCCTCGCCTGCCGTGCTCTTCTTGGTCTCCTGCAGGGTGGTTTCATTCCTGATGTATGTTGGATTTACACGCGCCGGGTGAAGTCTAAAAGCTAATTGCACCCAGGTTATTCTCTATCTTTCCTACTTCTACAAGCATGCCGAGCTGTCGATCCGCCTAGCATTTTTCTGGACAATGATGAGCTGCGCCGATATCATTTCCGCCCTTCTCGCTGCCGGACTGCTCAAGATGCGCGGCGTACACGGCTATGCTGGTTGGAGATGGCTCTTCTTGATTGATGGGGTTCTAACTCTTATTGTCGGACTTCTTGCTATTGGCCTCATGCCTCCCGGTCCAACCCAGACTGCCAACTGGTTTCGTGGCAGGAAAGGATGGTTTACCGAAAGAGAAGAAATAATCATTGTCAACCGAATCATTCGGGAGGACCCTGGCAAGAGTTCCATGCATAACCGACAGCCCATCACCCCGAAACTCCTGTTTCAGAGTCTGTCAGACTTTGACTTGTGGCCGTTATACATCATTGGACTTGTCTACGCAATTCCTTCGACTCCAGTACAGCAGTATCTGACACTCTCTCTAAAGTCTCTCGGCTTCGATACACTGCAAACAAATTTACTCACCATTCCTTACACCGTCCTCCACATTATCAACCTTCTCATCCTCACAACCATCTCTGAACTTTTTGGCGAATTGACTTTTGTCTCCATGCTGAGCCAAGTCTGGATCCTGCCTTTCATGATATACCTCAATGTTGTGGACACATCAACTGTTGGTCGATGGGTTATGTACGCCATTACCTCCTTGGTCCTGGCCTACCCATATCGTAAGTCTAATCATTTTGATACCCCCCCCCCCCCCCCCCCCACCCCCCACCCCCCCCCCCCCCCCCCCCCCCACACCCCCCCCCCCCCCCCCACTCCCCCCCCCCCCCCCCCCCCCCACCCCCCCCCCCCACCCCCCCCCCCACCCCCCCCCCCCCCTCCCCACCCTCCCCC
>JAHVYB010000266.1:0-53235 GCA_020623695.1 Calonectria henricotiae
ACCATCATTCCTCCAGGGGCGTGGGGGAGAGGAGCGCGTAGTGCGCGCAGACGCATCGTCGCGGGCTAGGTCACCCCCGAGTGACAGTTATACTGTCTGCCATCTCTCTCTTCGTGTCATCCCGTCCTCGTTTGGTCGAAGTAGAGAGTGAAAATACCAAAAAAAGAAAGAGAAAAAGAAAAAAAAAAGAGGGGGGGGGGGGATGGGGGGGGGGGGGGGGGGGGGGGGTGGGGGGGGGGGGAGGGCCAGTGAGAAGATGTGCAATACGAATGAGGTGAGGGCATCCGCAAAAAAGTTTGACGCCCCCTCGCAATGACACTATTGATGCACTTTACATACCAGGCGTTGGGCATAGACAGTTTAAAACGGCACCACCTTCCTAAAAGGAATAGATGGATAGTTGCAATAAAATTTTGTTTAAATTCGCTGGTGCATCCCAATTGACACCAAGATTAACGAACCATTGCAGAGCTGCGCATCAATTTCAACATGGGTCCGAGTCCGAGGTGAACACACGCCAAAACCACCAGAAAACAAGGCACGAGTGAGATTAAACCAGAGGGCAAAACAATAATTAAAAGAGAAAGAAAAAAAGAAGAAAAAAAGAGTAGTAACACCCGGGTAAAGCGAACAGGTCTAATGCAACAAAGTCATTTTCATATCCCATTCCATCACATTCCAGAATTCCAAACCCGCCCCTTGCCATTCCCCGAGAACCTCATACTGACAACAAATCCGCCCCCACCCTTGTTCTTAAATCGTTCGTCCCATTCCAACCTTGTTTTACACACAGATCCGAGAACAAAAAGAAACATAAAAATATCTCCTGTACGCCATTTCTTTTTATTCGCCCTTCCCCTTGTCCTGTTATGCTCTGGGGATCCTCCATAAAAGGGAGAGTGACAAGAAGAAAAGAAAGAGAGGGGGGAAAATGTATGAAACAGAGGAAGAAAAAGGTAGGATGTGGAAGATGGTGGCAATAAAGAGGTAAAAATATTTGAGCGAGAGAGGAGTCTTGAAGTTGAGTTGTAAAAAATTGAAGGTTGAATTCAAAAGCTCAAGGCCCGTCTAAGTGCCGGCCACATATGTGCTCGGAGGCCGGTTGATTTTAAACTTATCGTCTTCATTATTCTTCGCCTCTGTATTCGGTCTCATTCATTACCCCATCCTCCTGTATACAAATTTCATTCTCCCCATAAAAGAAATCCCCTACCCATTCTCCAACCTAGTAATTATGGCCCATCGCAGGTGGACTTAAGCACCGGGGTAGTACATCTGGAAGTGGACCTTGCCCTTGACTCCATTCTCGCCACGAGAGGGGCACTTGGAGCTGCCCCGGATACCGACCATGCTGCCGGACGAGCCCTGGTCAAGGGCGTGCTTGAGGATGAGGCTGATGTCGACATCGCCAACAGCCAGGACCTTGTCTGTAGCTCCAGAAGCCAGCCCAAATACGCAAGAATCAGACTTCAGGATGGGAGTGTAAGAAATCTTCTTGCCGCCAACAGTGACAGAAGCGCCAGAACCGTAGCCATAGGATCGCGTGTTGTAGCCTGAGCCATAAGTAGGAGCAGAGCTACCAGTGCCGCTGGAACTTCCGCCAGAGGTGCTGCCATCGGGGGAGTAACCAGAACCAGTTCCTGATTTGGAGCCCGTCTTAGAGCCGGGCTTGGATCCGGGCTTGGATCCGGACTTGGTTCCAGAGCTGGAGCCGCCGCTGGTGAAACCGGAACCGTAAGTAGGAGCAGTGCTGCCGCTGTTGCTGCCGGCCGAGGAATCACCACCGCTCTTGGTGGCAAGGTTGAAGGTGCCGTTGAGAGTGACAAACTCGCTGTAGAGAGCAGCGCAGGCCTCCCAGTCGGCGGGCATCAATGGGTCGTCGGCAGTGGCCTCGGTGTAGTTGGGGTCGTCGCAGGCCTTCTGGTGCTTTTCAGTGGGGGTCCACGAGACGGGCGATGCATCGTTGGAGGCAGTGGCAGTGGGGGAAGAGCCGCAAGTCTTGGTGGGGACGACGATGATGTCGCTGCCACTGCCACCGGGAGAGGTTCCAGTGCCGGGCGTGGTGGCAGGGCTGTCAGCCGAGGAGTCTCCAGACGGGGCGGCGGGAGTAGACGAGGTGTACGAAGGTGGCTCGCCATAGGCATTGCCAGGCGCGGGGGCGGCAGAGGCGACTCCAACGAGGAGGGCCGTGATGGCGGCAACGGGAACGGCGACAGATCGCATTTTGGAACAAGTACAACGTTGTTGGAAGAAAGAAGTAAAAATTAAAAAATTGAACAGGCAAGGGTGAATAAAAAAGAGTTCTAAAGAACGACTGGAGGTGAGTTGAGCTTTGGGGTTGGAAGAAGCCGGCGAAGATCTAGCTTCGTACACGAAGTTGGAAAAGTGGTTGCGTTTTTGTTGTTGATGAGGGAGGGGTTTGTTAAGGAGCGACAAGTCCGTAGGCGGATTTCCTAGGAAGGGTGATCAACACCTGCGAAAGTGACGACGGGTGAAGAAGTGTGAGTACCTTCGTGAAGTGGAGATGGGAGACACAAAGTAGAAGAAGGAGGGAAGCAGCGGGAAGGGACGGGGAGGATGCACGGGGATGATAAACAATGAGATGGGGCGTGTGTGCTCTCACCTGAAGGTGACGTTCGAGTGAGGACGAGGTGCAGTCTAGAATCTGGACAGGGAAAAGGCCCGTGTGGGTGGTTGCATGACCCAGCTAGTTAACGACGCCCCCGTTCGCTAGCGGACGCCGGGCTGAGCAGTGCAATAGACTGGCTTTCCTAGCTGTGGCTTAAAAATAAAAAATAAAAAAGAACATGCAGTGAGCGAGCAGTAACTAGGAGCGTGGCCAGCGGCGGCGGCGGCGGTGGCAGCAACCAGCAACCAGCAACCCAGCAGCAGCCGCCAGAGCGGAAAACGGCGAGGATGTGCTTTGGTGAGATGATGGGTTGTTTCAAGTAGAGTGTGGTCAAACTCGGGAAGGGAGGGGGCGTTTTGCTAGCAAAAAAACACACAGCGAGAGCACTGCTGAGCCAAGGGTGCGTCTGTGTGTTTCCTTGTGGCCAGAGAGGAGCGTCCGTGTAAATTGATCAAGGCCAAGGCATGGAATCGGCAATTAAAGAGGGCAAAGGCGGACGCAATGCATTACGCAGAAAACAAATTAATCGAAATCAAGACTGGATGGAATCCAATATCTTCTTACTCTGCATACACACACCATATGACCACAAGAGATTTGAACAAATGCTGTTGGCTCTTACTTTGGGTGGAGACGGGAATGAAAAGAAGAAATTCCAGTAGCCAACACAGACAGACACACAGTCCACCGTCCGGAGGTGGCGACACAAGAATCAAGGAAGAAAAGAAAAAGGGCACTGTCACTAATAAGTGTCTGGCACTGAATGGCGGTTTCGAGTTGAAGGGCCTGAGACAGATGGGCTATTGCATCCTTGCCGTCGATCCGTTGGCAAACAGGGGAAGAAAAGGAAAGGCGAGACATGGGAGGCGGAAGAAGAGAGAGAGAGGCCCTGGGGGAAATGCATGATATGATACAGTGAAAGAAGCTTCAATCGATGACTCTCGCTTCATTCCATTCCATTCGTCTAGTTGACTCTGATGATCGATCTCGGTACGTAATGGATGCTTCCCGCCCCGCATCCTGCCATGTGGTGGTGCTGCAGCTTGCTCCGTCCCTCTCTGTCTCTCTGCCGAGGCGCCGAACTGGCCACCAGTAAGATTGCCCCAGGCACGGCGGGCTCTGGAATGCCCTGCGCCAGGCTGGCCGTCATTGCTCTCTACCTGACGCCGCCATTGGCCCTTCGCTCAGGTGCTGGAATCTTAGCTCGGCGCAGGGGCCCTTTTGTTTTCCATGCATACAGTGGGGACCTCTCAGCTGCGAGGTGCGGCCTGAACCCTCTAGACAGTGACTGGCCAAGCATTCCAATAGCGCTGGTCCCCCCTCCTTCCCCCAGCGGCGGCGGAGGTGGCGGCCCCGATGGTCCTAAACAGTCCCCTCCCCTGGCTAATAAGAACCACCAAGCCTGAGGGCCGGGCAGACTAAACGCGACCCCCGGGAATGGAAACATGTTTGTTTTCTCGGAAGCGTCAAAGCCCTTGCCTTGCTCCGCCAAATAGGATGGGGAGGGGTGGGGGTATAGTATAGCTCGGCAGCGAATACCGAGTAGTGTAAAAAATGGTTGACGGCATGCTTCATTTTCTTTCCTGGGCCCGTATTGCTAGCCTCATCACCGCTATGACTTTGTACCCTTTCTTGTTTTATTTTCTTCCGTCTTTCCACGCAACAAATCTAATTGTTTCCTCCGCAAGTCCCCCTTTTTTTCATAGGGTTCCTGTTCTTTTTTTTTTCTAGTTGGAGGCTACATTGGATGTTCTGTTCGCCACAAATTCATTCAGCGCGGTTCTGTCTCAGGGATTCACCTTGGGCAGCCACTGCCCAGGCCGGAGTGAGGTCCTACGCTCACATGGAGGAGGTGGTCTGCGTCTGGGACACGTCACTGGGCTGTGTGTGTGTGTGTGGTGGTGAGTGAGTGAGTGAGCCGAGTGCCGGGACTGCCCCATCGGAACAGCATTGCTTTTTTGTTTGGTGTTTAGACTCATTTGGGGATTTGCTGGCAATTGCAGACCTGCGATCGGCGTGCGGGATGTCGGGGTGTGCATGGGCTGTTGAAGCTGGGTGGGTGGGTATACTACTAGTCTACTACAGTAGCTTCCGGTGGTTGTGCAAAAACGGCGGGAAGCAATAGGTGGGATGTGCCGGCAGGTAAGTTCACTCAACGGCGCGATTCTAGTGTCAATACTTTGTGAATAAGGGGTGGGGGAGCATCCTCTCGTCTTTTTCAGAAATGACAAAAGAAGAAAAAAAGAATATGGCTTTCCATCACTTTGGGCTCTTGTCTGTCGTCTTGGGCGTCAGATGTCATTCTCAGGCGACCCTGCCGCCGCAACAACCACGGACAAAACCATGACGATGCCCCGTAGCAAGTAGATCAAGCATTAGATTGATGCTCCAGGGCCCTGCCTAATTCTAATTCCCGGCCATCGGAGAGAAAGGACGAATCCGCACCCAAGGTCTGTCAAGGGCCGCCAAGGGGTGCCACAGATTGACAAGCACATGATGGAAACGGATGGGCCCTGTGGCCATCCATTTCGGGGAGCCCACTCAGATCTCCACGCCTATCCGGGACATGCATAGGCTACATGCAGGAACACACACACGCACACACATATGCAATGCATTGTCCACACCGGCAACGGGCTTGCCTACCTTCTCCAAGCTTCCCCAAGCTTGGGCCGGGCTAATAGTAAATGGTGGCCCAAAGGCGCTCCGGCCTCGTCCAATGCGATCCGGTTTCTGGCAACTCTCGCCAAAAGAGGCTTCCGGCTACTTCGCACGGCCACAGTGAGAATGAAATATGGGGAGGGGGGGCAGCACCCACTGGAGAGAAATAAGAGAGAGAGAGAGAGAGAGAGAGAGAGAGACAGCCCGCGGCGCACGTGCACCCCTGTAGGCGCACCCCCAAAAAGACAACCAGCCAGCGGCTAATGTCAACCATGATCCTCGCCCAGTCTGAGACTTGTGGGTGGGTGGAGATCCCGTTGAAGCTGGGAAGGAAAAAGAAGCGTTGCAGGGACTGTGTGTGCTTCGGCAGTGGGCCATCCGGCCGGGGGCTGATCAAGAATCACACTTGCCCCGCCCCCAGTCGACCATGGCCATGCAAAGCCGCCCTGCTTTTTGCCTTGCCTTACCTTGTTTTTTGGCCTTGTTTTATGGCCTTGTTCGTGGGGAGAAAACAAGGCAAAACAAGAGCCGGAGCACTTTCGCCATCACAAGTGCCTCCATACCATTCAAACACAGGCATTGGCACAACCACATCCTAGTTTATATGGCGTCGGCCAAAAAGTTTTTAGGGTGGATGAATGAAAATAGAACAAACAGAAGGCCCGGGTGATACCACATTATTTCTTTATTTTTTCCCTTTCCTTTCCTTTCCTTCCCAGGCAGGTCAGTCTAGACCAAAAACCCCTTTAGGCCCAGCTGTCCGTCTCTTTTGTGTCCCGACGAACCATCCGTGTCCAAGCCAGGGCTTTTAGTGCATGCCGCGCGTGGGGACAAGGTCAGGGCGGCAGGCGGCGAGTTCACGCCCAAAAACTTCATCAGTCGTCGGCTGCGTCAGCCAGACGTCATTGACAGGAGAGTGACTCGGTGGTGACAGGCCAATTTCGGTCGTGTTGGTGATGGAAATCCAAACGATGGATTGGGACGAATCCTCAAATGGTCGTGGCTTGTGGCATGCGCGCACCCTCTGCATCCTTCCACTCTCCACCACCCAAACCTCAGCCCCTCCGTTTCATCCTCCAGCGCCATCACCAACAGGCAGGTCAGGTCATCTGCTTCAGCCCCCCCCCCCTTCAACTCATAGTCATTCATCCCTCAGTCTCTCTCTCTCTCCGTCCGCCTGTCAACTAGGCATTGCATGTTCATCCGGTGTTGCACATCAGGCCCCAGGCCAAGGATGGGCGGCTGTTCCGCACCAGCCACAGTCACAGCCTACACGAGACGCTGGAGACGGGATATCTTGCCTGCTGCTGGCTAGCCTTGCAATGTCCCACCAACCAGACACTTCGCCGCCTCCGCATCGGGTATTAAGGGGGAATCCAACCATACATGTCTCATGTTTCCTGTCTGCGTCTCGCCTTTTTACTCTCCCCAAGGGTGCACTCGCCCTTTGGTTGGTCCACGACTGTTTGCAGCGGGCGTGTTTCAAGATGCTGAAAAGCAAGAGAGAAAAAAGAACACAACAAAACAAATCACAACCCTCCAACAGCCCGTCTCTCATCACATTGTGCCACCAACAGGCAGCCCGCAAAATAATGGCGTAGTAATAATCACCCAAGGGCACGAATGAGAATCACAGTACAGTTCATTGCAACGGAATAAGGTTTCAAAGCAACGCTCTTTTGCAGTCCCCCGTTTCGCTAGCTACAGAGTGGGTGACCAAGCAAACAGGGTCTCAACCCCAAAGTCGCTTCTATCAAATCCAACTCCAGATTCCCCTCGTCTTGGCTGCAGTCATTCGCACAGATCTGTTAGTTTCGAGGGCGAACATTGTTGAAAACACTGACAGAAAGCTTCCTAGAACCCCTGAAATAAACCGCGTTTCCTGTTTCCGCCCCCGTTTCCGCCTTCGTTTCCAGAGGGGTCCAAGGTTGGGGGATTCTCCAATATCAACTCCTCCACGATAGGCTGGTTCATGAGGGGGATATCCAAGATGGATGCATTAGTCGGTGTCTCGTTTGAGACGGATACTTCCATTGTTGGCTCATTCAAGGCGGATATCTCTATTTCCACCCCCGGGGGCTTGTCCGAGATAGGCTCTTCCTAATATCCCTTCCACACCTCGGGCTGCACCTCGTTGAAACCAATGGCTCTCATGACGGCAGGCCAGTCGACCTGCTCGTCCCGCGTCACCACTTCATACACTCGGCACAAAAGGTCCGAAAATTGAAGTGTGGGTTTGAGCGCTGCGGCAAAAATATGCCGGACTAGTTTCGCCCAGCCAGCAATGTATTGGACGTTCATTGTAGCTGCCGGGTAGCGGAACTCAATAGTGTTATGCTTTGACACCACTAGTGCGCATCGTTTAGTGGTGCGCACGAGGCCCAAGTCAAATTTCTTCAACAGCATCCGTAGATCGAGCAGATTGGTCTGTGAATATATGCGCCTCATCGCATCCAACGTTTTCTTGTCAATCTTGTATCCGTCCCCCAGCCCTTTTATATACTCCTCCAATGCCTTGAGCTGCTGAGAACCATCTCCAGTGAGGCTGTGGGTCGCCGGATAAGGTGATAAGGCTGCAACCGAATGTGTTGCAATTGGGGCTGCGAAAGGATTGTTCTGCCTAGAGCTATGGCACAGCGGAATGAGAAGTGCATCCTCGAGTAGTAGAACTAGACATGCTACTCGCTGGGCTGTCTCCAAATCCAGACTGCCCCTGTTGCTGGCATGAAGGTGCAAGCCGCAGCTACTGTTAATAGCCACCTCGATGTTGTTTCTTAGAGCCTCCAGGGCTCTGTTCAGGGTCGGGAGGCCATTTGTAACTTCGTCTGCCGAGGTGATAATAGGACTGTTCAACTCGAGTCCAATCCAATGACGACTGCCCGGCGGTGCTTTGGTGGCATCATCCTTGACATCTCTTGATATGTGTGTTTCGGGTACAACAACCCAATTTTGCAGCTCTCGCTTGTTTGGTCCAGGGCTGGGTCTCGCTGCCGGTTGGTTCCATAATCGCAAAGTCGGTAGTTCTGGGTCTGATGGTCGGTGAATGTCGTCATTAGTAGCACCCTCGGATATAGGATAATTCCCAGGTGGCGTGTCGAGGCAGCGACATGCCACGGGGATTCCTGTTGTCGCTAAGATGTCACACGACTTTTTGATCGCCACCATCTCGGCCCACGAATCCTTTAGCTCTCCGTCCTGTTCCTTCAGCCACGGGTTCTTTGATGGAGGAGGACATGCCCATTTGCAAGAGGAGTCCGCTCGCTGGGCGTCTTCGGAAATATGTTGAGCGACAACATACTCCCACTCTATGCCCATGAATACATCTGACATCTCGTCCATGGTCGGGGTGTTGTTACCGGCTGTCAGATTAAGGATGACGATGGTGATTTTGCGTGTGATAAGTCAGCAAAACTTCGGTTGCTTGTCTCTCTGGATTAATAACTAATGTCCTGTATGGTGATGCTGGAGGCGGTCGATAACTGTCCATGTGCCTTTAAGTATGCCTTTCTGAGAAAGAATGCAGATGGCCATGGTGGATATCATTTCGGAGAGCTGCGTTCTGCCTTCCCAGATCGTGGGACCATGCCGATTTTGCTCATGTCTCTTGGACAGTGCAGCCCTGGGACGTTGTGTTTGGTGAACGAGGACAACGGCAGGAACATTCTTGGTGTTTTAATCTCACGTCTTGGAACTATTCAGGCTGTATATAGGTATTCCGCAGCCTCGTTTGATAATCAATCATAAGAACGAGTTAATCATGTTATTGGAGCCAGGCATACACTTGTGCCCCAGTTTATGTTCACGACCAGTTGGACAAAGACAATCAACTAAAACTACGTTCTAACTCACAACATCAACCAATTGTTTGGTACAAACAAAAAAGTACACAGAAACACACAACTTATTTACTAGTGAACATTTCAAAACAGGAATAAAATAGCAAGGAGACTCCCCCAGCAGCTGTTCGCACCATGGCTACCCTACACAAGCGACCAGAACAAATAAATAAAGAGAGCTACGCTAAATTGTTCATGTGACCGATTGACAAAACTTAATGACTGTGAGATAAGTGAAATGATGTTGGATAATTAAGATTGAATATAATACCAGGATTGTTGATTTTTTTCTGAGCCTTGACAACATCCTCGTGTTCGAGATGCCAAGTTTTGTGCAGTGTTTTATGTCGATTGGTAGTCACCCTCCTCGAGAGATCGAGATTGGACGCCAACCAATCATAGCATCCCACATATGGCGCTAAAATGTATTAAGGGGCACGAACTTGACACGACTTGAGACTTGGGTGGCAACCAACTCGAATGAACAATTGGGCCGCATCGTGGGTTGAATCATCAAAATTGATGACATATTCTATACACACCCCAAGAGGCCTAGCTTTGCCTTGAACGTCAATATCACCCAGTATTACGTGCCTTGGTTGAGAATTGATTGTTGCTGGGTTCAGTGGAGGTGACCGTACGTCATCAACTCGAGCTCGTTTCTGCTTTACTGACATACAATACTAACCACACAGTGATTTGGCATTCTGCTTATGGTTTCGTAGGTATACTGAGCTGGGGGCTTACGGGTCGGCTTCGGCGTGGGATGAGTGGTGGATGAATACTATGAGTTGCCAAAACATAGCCTGATTTCCATTCAGGAAATTTTCCAGGCATCTCACATTCGATGCGCACCTAATTATTGTAGTATGCAGCTCAGGCGGGATATATAATGCTCCGTAACCCTGATATGCGCGCCCTTGAGACAGGTCCATTGATACGATTTGCGTCTCCGTTGCGCCACCAGCTGGAGCTAAATCTGGAGGTGTTTGCTTGATGTTGATATTCTGGGAACATCTCTGGGTTGGATCTCGATTGCATTACAAGCCAATTCCCCTTCACGGGGCTGTTTGCCTTGTCTCTGTTGGCAAAATAGAAGAGAGAAGCTGGTTGGGATACCCCTTTGGCATATATTGGGAGAGGACGGTCTTCTAGTCGTCTGCAGAAGCAACACCTTGTTGTCCACGCTCGAACGAGTTTCAAAGAAGGAAAATAGGGAGCTTCTTCAGTTTTTTTCTTTCTTTATTTCTTCTTCTTTTTTTTTCTCACTGTCGCGACATAGCAAAGGTTGAATGTGACTTGACTTATACTCTAAACCGACATTGGCTAGGGCATGCGAGAAAACAATGCATTGAGTTTTATGGGCGTTTTTGTGGCAATTAATGAGAGAGTGCGGGCCAGCCGTTGGAACACACATGCAGTGCACGCACAGAATGAGCTTGAGCACAAATAAGTACCTATGGGGCCCGCAGGCTTGGATCGTATAAAAAGTAAAGTAGAGTAAAATATAATAAAATGAAGTAAAATAAAATGTAAATTATACACATAATTGAATTCATACATTATGGTTGAATCCAGACCCATGTCTATTCATCAACGCGGCCTGGCAACAAACGGTACATGCCACAACCACGGATCCACCGCAGCTACTAGGTACCTAGGTATAGCCACAGTACCCCGTACGGAGTACAGCTACCAGTTAGTTACAGCACTGCTTTTTTTTTAGTGTCTCAGGGCGACTAAACAAGCAGCGAATGACGAAATTGGGCGCTCACCAAAAACCCACATTGGCCATTTCCCCTTGCTTGGGGTTTAGAGTGGGACTTCGTACCAAAAACGCGCCAGCGCAGCCCGGGCGCGCGTCACAATTCAACTCCAACATTTTTGGCTCCATCTCCATCCTCGCACATCATCACAGCATCATCATCATCCCCAGTCGCGCCCTCCGCCATCTGCGCATCGTCGCGTCGTCGCATACCCGATCCAGCCCCGTCCATTGACACTACCGACGTCGCCGCTGCCTTCGAGCCACCGTCCTTGCCTGCCAACTCAGCCTCTCCGTCCGACCGCTGCATGCGGTCTCCCCCGCCATGCACATCATCAAGCCGTCATGGCTAAGCCATAGCGGCGAGCAAAAGGACTTTGAAGTCTACAGCTGCACAGTTTCCCCCGATGGAAAGCGTTTTGCGACGGCCGGCGGCGACGGCCACGTCCGCATCTGGTCCACCGAGGCCATCTACGAATCCAACAACTCGTCCGAAGAGACCAAGCCGCGCCAGCTCTGCCACATGAGCCACCACCTCGGCACCATCCACTCGGTGCGCTTCTCACCAAACGGCCGCTACCTCGCCAGTGGCGCCGACGATAAGATCATCTGCGTCTACCACCTCGACAAGGGCCCTCCCGCTGCCTCCTTTGGCACCAACGACCCGCCTCCCATTGAGAATTGGAAGACGTACAAGCGTCTCATTGGCCACGACAACGATGTACAGGACCTGGCATGGTCCTACGATTCGTCCATCCTCGTGTCTGTCGGTCTCGACTCCAAGGTCGTTGTCTGGTCCGGACACACCTTTGAGAAGCTCAAGACGATTCCTGCTCACCAGAGTCACGTCAAGGGCATCACCTTCGATCCTGCCAACAAGTTCTTTGCTACCGCCAGTGACGACCGAACAATCAAAATCTTCCGTTTCACCTCTCCGGCCCCGAATGCCACTCAGCATGACATGGTTAATAACTTTGTCCTCGAGACGACAATCAGCACCCCCTTCAAGAGCTCTCCCCTTACCACATACTTCCGACGCTGCTCCTGGTCACCTGATGGAAATCACATCGCCGCTGCGAACGCGGTCAACGGCCCCGTCAGCTCGGTCGCCATCATCGAGCGGACGAGGTGGGATAGTGAGATCAACTTGATTGGCCACGAGGCACCCACCGAAGTCTGCATGTTTTCTCCACGACTCTTCCATACCTCAAAGCCTGACAAGGAGGCGCTTGCGAATGGAGATGGCGGACAGCTCGTTACCGTTATTGCCTCGGCGGGTCAGGACAAGACGCTCAGCATCTGGAATACCAACACTTCCAGGCCCGTCGTTATTCTTCAAGACCTGGCAGGCAAGTCGATATCTGATCTGGCTTGGACACCTGATGGCCAAACCTTGTATGCGTGTAGTCTCGACGGAAGCATTGTCGTTGCCAAGTTTGGTGAGGGAGAACTCGGATGGGTTGCGCAACCAGAGGAAAATGACAAGGCCCTCCAAAAGTATGGTGTCTCCCGAAAGGGAATGGGCATTGCTGAGGATGTCGATGGCCTAATACTGGAGAGCCAGAGCAAGGAAGGCGAGTCAAAAGCTGCCCAATCAAGGATGGGTGCCCTTATGGGTGACTATTCGGAATCCACCAAGGAGTCGACACCAACTACTAATGGTACCAAGGGAGGCAAGGCCGCCTCGACAAATGGCCAGCCGGCAGAACCTGAAAAGAAGCCAGAAGAAGAGGCCGCAGACAAGACTGCCGAGCGTGTCAAGGAGCTCAAATCAAGAGTAACTGTTGGCAAGGATGGCAAGAAGCGAGTCGCTCCCTTGTTGGTTTCATCATCAGGAACTGGCCAATCATCTTTGCCCCAGACTCAGTTGGTTGGAACCACAACCAAGGCGTCCCAGAACGATGCTCCGCAGACCATTCTGGACCTCACCAAGCCGTTTGACGGGCTGCCTAAGGGAGGCATCGCGTCCATGTTGCTCGGCAACAAGCGACGAATGGCTACTGATGAAGTTGAGGACGAAGATGAGCCCGTTGCAAAGCGGGTTGCTTCCGGGCCGACCCCCATTGTTACCAATGGTGCGGACGGTGTTGAACTAGCTGCTCTCACACCCGTCCAGAACGGTGTCGTGCCCACTCCCGAGTTTCTTCGACCAGCCGTTCTCAACCCTTCGATATCCTTTGCTCAAGTTCGACTCGCTGTCCCGCGGGTTCGCACTCACATTCTTCGACCCCTAGAGCGTGGTATTCTCCAAGACGAGGCCTCTTTGGAGGATGCATCTAAGATCCCAGAGAACATTATTCTCGAGGCTAAGAACGAACCGAACCCACGAGATCCTTCACATGTCACGGTGACCAAAAGAGGTGCTTTGCTATGGGAAGAATTTCTTCCCCGGGCCATTATTTTGGTGACTGCCAACAAGAACTTTTGGGCCGTTGCTTGCGAGGATGGATCTATTCATGTCTGGACCCCCGCTGGTAGGAGGCTCCTCAGCCCCATGGTGCTGGAATCACAGCCCGTCATTCTCGAATGCCGTGACTCCTGGTTGCTCTGCATTACTGCCATGGGTTTGGCACACGTGTGGAATATCAAGACACAATCATCCCCTCATCCCCCCGTCTCTTTAGGGCCTATCTTGGATGTCGCCGCCACGTCGCTCAACCAACACACAACAACACCTGGCCCTGGTGTGACGTCGGCGCATCTAAACACGACTGGCCATGTGGTTGTGACACTGACAAATGGTGACGGCTACTACTACGCTCGAGAAATGTACACTTGGCAACGACTCAGTGAGGCTTGGTGGGCGGTTGGCTCTCAATACTGGAACTCCAACGATTCATCCATCTCTGCCCTACAGTCCACAGCCGTGGGCTCTGCTTCCAAGGATGGAAAAGAAAAAGAGTTGCCCAAGGCTACTGTTTCTTCTGGCATCATTCCCTTCTTGGAGCGCCACACCACTAATGAATTTCTGCTCAAGGGCCGGTCGTACGGCCTCCAGCGTATCATCAAGATGCTTATTCAAAGAAAGGAGGCAGAGAACCTTGAGAGCACTGTCAGCGTCGCCCACTTGGAGAACAGAATGGCCGGAGCTATGCAGCTGGGTGCCAAGGAAGAGTTTCGACTGTACTTGTTCATGTATGCGAAACGGCTGGGAGCTGAGGGGGCCAGGCAAAAGGTGGAAGAGCTCCTGAATAGCCTCATCGGCGGAATCCTTGAAGACAAGAGCGAAGATGCTGAGGAGGAAGAGGGGCGAGGATGGTTCAGCAAGGAGGGGGAAATTTGCGGATGGGACCGAAAGGAACTGCTCAAGGGCGTAGTCATGATACTCGGTACGTCAATGCTGTATGTGGTGGCGGTTTGTGACAATTGCTGACAGGAACAGGAAAATTCCGCGAGTTGCAACGCCTGACGTTGCAGTATGCAAGGGTCCTGGATCTCGACCTGGAGGACGGGTCGGTGGACGTGGACGTGGACGTGGACTCAATGGACGTCGAGTCATGAGAAGAGTGAGGGTTGTGACGCAATCCGTGTATCAATACATGAGGGTAGGACATAGTAGGCCGATGGGACAAGGCCGGCGTTGGGGTTAAGGGACTTATTGAGGCGAGACCCAGCTGAGGGTTGCGTGTTGGCATAGAATTAACCTGATTTGGCTTGTGTTGTATTAATGAATGATCTTCATGGCGTACTGCGAGTGTTGTGAGGAGAGATTGCGCTGTGGACTGCTACACAGCACGTGAGGCGTTGAAACACGACAAGGATTGGCGGGCTTGGGCTGACTGTGTTGGCTGGCATGGCGTGTAGTTATCTGGCTGGCAGCCATTGGTGCTTGGACGGTATCACGGAGCAGAAGGCGTAGTGCCACCTTGAATGAGCTGCGTCTCTCGCCCATGCCAATGGGCTTTTGGGGTCAGGCGACTGGGGAACCGGTGTAGCAACTGGCCAGGTCGGCTCGCTTCTCGTTCCAGCGGGATGCTGGGTAGTGTTTGTTACGGGGAAGCCATTATGGACGGGCCGGCCCAGGCGGTCCGCATGTTACCCAGGATCAGCTCTACTGGAGGCGTGTTGCTTTGCCGCCCGGCCACTCGAGACTGAGATGGTCGAGGATGGAACATGTGACGAGTGACGATTGCAGCTTGATGCGACAGGCATTGCCTGCGGGGGATCCCGGAACTTGCCCGCCTGCCGTCTCACCGGATGGCATCGTCGAGGGCTCCAATAGGCACTTCAGTTCACATCTTGGGCCAATGCAGGCCGCAACTCCGTATTGTTGCGGCTCGTTTTCTGCTCTTGACCGGTGGAATGCGCGTCAGGCCAGAGATGTCAGCTCAAGAGGCAAACACCAGAGCGCAAGTGTGCTGGCCTTGGTGTTGTGTATCCGCCTCGCACCTGCTTCCAGCTGCGTCAGTGACAAGTGAGCGCCCACGTCGTGTCCTGAACAATGAGGCTCGGATATTTAAACCGGCCCCTCGTCATCTGGCCTCACATGGTTCTCACCTTTACATCTCTGAATTATTTCTTCCTTGACTGATCCAACTTCAAACTTCGACTTCAACCTCTGACTTTGACTTCTCCTTCTACTTCTCCTTCTACTTCTCCTTCTATTTCAACGTCCACCCTTTCCTGCACCTACTTCATTCAGACTTCGTTTGACGCTCCCTTGTTCGGCTTCGGATTCCAACTCTTCTTCTCTCGTTCCTCATTTTGACCCCTTTGAAAACTGTCCAAATCAAGCTTGGTGCGTCTCGACACGACAATCTTGTTGTCCAGGCACTGCCTTCACACACACATACACTCACACCCCTTTCTTTCACCTCATTTTTCTTCCAGCATTTGCACTATACTCGGCCCGATCTTCTCTCCTTGCACTTAAAAGCCTCTCTTCCTGCCACTCTCTCTTCCCCCTTTGTCCATCGTGATTAGCACCCCACTGTTGCCATGGCCCGGCGCAAGCTCGTCTTCCCCTCGTGGGCATGGATAGGCTTCCTGCTCTGGGCCTCGGTCTTTTCCCACGGCCTAGGTGTATCATCTCACGCTGATCCGCCTCCTCGAGCAGCGCTCGTCTCCCTTGCCCAAGAACACGACCTTCCTGCCATGCTCTCATCTATCCGCCAGCTCGAGGACAAGTTCAATAACCGGTACCAGTACCACTGGGTCCTTTTCAGCACCAGCGAACTCAGCGAGGAGTTCAAGCAGCAGACCTCCAACGCCACAAATGCCCCTTGTATCTACGAGGTTATTCCCCACGAGAACTGGAGCGTCCCAGGTTGGATCGACCGTGCCCGTCTCCCCCCAGCCTTGTCGCACAGCACCGGATTTGACCTTGATCCCGAAATGGTTCCCATGGCTGCCCGGCAGAAGAACCGTTGGAACTCTGGCCCCTTTGCCCACGAGAAGCGCCTCAAAGGCTATGATTGGTTCTGGAAAGTCGAACCTGGCGTAAGTGGCATGCCCCACGGGTGGGAGGCGCCACCGAGCCCCCAATGGCTAATAGGCAGCTAGGTGCAACTCACGCACGACATTCAATTTGACGTTTTCCGATTCATGCAAAACAACAGCATTGCCCTTGGATTTCATCGAAACGCTGCTGCCGAGTCGAACCTGCGGGCCATGTCATTCCGGGTCCAATCATTTATTGACAAATACCCCGGACTCGTCCATAAAGAAGCCGACGTCTCGTGGTTGTTCGATAACAAACTTGATGAGCACGGCAAAAAGAATACGGCAGAGGAACCATCTGTTGTCGAGGAATCGGACGGGCTGACCCAGCGGATCATCTAGGAGGGCCGCTCCAGCCCGGAGGACGACTCGGTAGCTGGTGCGTTGCGGGTCGGCAGTGATGATGATGATAACGAAGGCGATGACGGCATGATGTTCTCACTGGCCGAGTCTCTCAAATCCCGACTAAGTGTCATTTACGAGGGCAGCCTTTATCCCACATTTGAGATTGGATCTTTGGCCTTTTTTCGCAGCTCCAAGCACATGCTGTTCTTTGACCATCTGGACAGCGCAGGGGATTTCTACTACCACCCGGTCGGGGATGCGCCGGTGCACACACTCAGCGCCAGCATGTTTCTTCCCAAGCAGAGTGTATGGAACTTTGGAAAGAAAGAAGGGCGACATGGCGCCGGTCATGGGGACCGCCCCAGCCAACCAAAAGCGACGGCAGACCCCGACATGGAATCCGAACATGGCACACAAGTGTATCTGACAGGCACCGCGGCATCTGGAAGTGACACCCGCAAGGTGGTACTGGACTGGTTTGCGCTATGGGAAGTGGTTGCTCGTGACCTGCAGCGGCAAGGGGCTAAGCCGGGTTTGAGGGCTGGTAACACAGTGATTGACGAGCGCAACTTTGCTCTTCAAATGCAATCTCTTTGAGATGGGTTGTACAGAAGCACAATATTACTGGAGGTGAGATAGCGACGGGGAAGCATGTCTAGGCGGATGACGAGTTGATGGTTGAAAGTGTCATGTGTCTACTAGAAGCAGTTGGGTGTGACGACTCGCAGGCCGAGAAGTACGGAATAGACGTCTATTGACCAGGCCCGAGGTTTGGATGCATGCGTGTAGCGGTGAAGAGAGGATGTGTGAATTGATTGGACAATGTGAATGTGTGTGACTGGGCAAGTTGGCATGTCGTTGAATGTAGCACAGACACCCACCCCCATGCCAGCAAACCCGGGTCACGCACATGTTGACGGGATGGAGACGCGGGGTGTTTGGAGTGTTTAGGGTGTTGGTGGATGGGGTTTGGGGAAGGATGAAGGATGGCATGGGCTGGACTGGGCTGGACTGGGCTGGGCTAAGGTGCCTTGCAGCCATGTGAGGCCTGACCGCACGTCAACACGCATGCACATGTAAGATGGAGGGCCGCAGCGGAGACATGAAACGGAAAAAGAAGCAAGGCGTCGAGACAGCGGTCAGGGCAGGGTATGACGCCATGCAGACGGGTTGCGACTTTGACAACCGTTGGTGCGACGGAAGGCTTGGGGAACTGGTGATACCATATGCCCAGAGGACAATGCCGATGGTGTTGGTGGAATTCCAGCCCTGTTTCCCCCTTCCCCTTCCCCTCCCCTCCCTTTTCTTTTCTTTTTTTCTGTATTTCCCCAAGATGAGAGCTGGGATGCTAGGCTTGAGAGGGGCAGATGGTCATATGGCTAGTAGGTGCTTGGCGATGGTTGTGTCGTCGGGTGCGGAAGCATGGTTGGCATGTGGTATTCTGTCTGGGAGGGAGGGGTTTGATGGGCTGGCTAGAGCTGTCTGTCATGGAATGTGATTGTTGAGAGTGGCTAACACGGAGGAGATGTGATGAAAGACGGCGGGGAGTATGCATCCATGTGGGCCATTAGTTCAATGGAAAATGGAATTGTACTGAGCTGCACGGAACGAAATGGGGGCATGTCATTTCCGATTGCATGCAACAAAAAGGGATGGTTCATGAGAGCTGTGAATATTAAAATCGACCAAGGTGCCCATGGCGGGGATCATCTGGGGGATAGGCCGAAAAAAGTGCGGGGAGGGGAACTAACTAGCGAGCCCCCAGAGCATTTGATGAATTGATGGATGACGATCGGCGCCGGGTCGGAGGTGGAGAGTGCGACGGACGCTGGGATGTGTTGCCGGCTTGGGTTAAAGACGCCGGCAGCTCCAAGGGCGTCTGTCAACTAGTGAGGGCACTTTTGCGACAGAGAGGGTTTGTATGACAGTCGCAAACAGACGCTGCAATTTACGAAGGACAGTGCAGAAGCAACTTACTGGAGCGGGAGGACCAAGCCTGGGTGGGTTGACGTCGAGCCCTGCCGTTTGGTGATGGCTGGACTTGGGGGTTACAGTGGAGACGGGGACAATGGGACACCGAGATGGGACACCCCGACGTGACGCCCCGGCAGGAATCTGCCAAGTCGGGTCGAGGTCGAGTCGGTGGCTGGGGGACTGGGGGGGCGCCGGGGCCGAGGCGAACTGCTGTCGCCCGACACGTGTAATGATGCGCCCCAGTTTTGGGCACCTCGCCCGGCTTGTCCCTGCCGGCGGGCAACAAATAGTCATGATGTTCTGCGAGGGCCTTGGACTTTAAGCGGGAAACTTGGCAGTGGGGGGGATGAGGTGCATGACGATGACGATCAAGGCGAGTGTCGCACAGCCAGCTTTGCAGCGGCTTGGACGGGTGCAACAGTATGCAGGCACCCATTACGGCATCCTCAGATTTAAACATGGTGAATCTGCCAGCGTCAAGGAGAAACAACGTCGACGAGGCGGCGGGAGGACGGCATTGACATCGATGATGCCCCTGTTGCCAGCGCACACACGTCACTTAACAGGACCCCTTTCCCTCCCTCCCCCCCTCTCCCCTCCTCAATGGGACAAGGATCTGCCCTGCATGACGCTAAGGGGGGGGAGGGAACGACATGGAGCAATATAGTGCTGACGGCCTCGGTTGATTTTCAGCAGCTCCTGGGTGGCTCGGCGTCGGGAGGATCACCACAGCCTTGGCCGACAGATCACGAAACTCTAGGTTTGGGAACATTGGATTCGCTCATTGTAGCTCGAGGGGGGGGTTTGATCTCCGCCTTGTGGAGCGGCTTTTATTTCTCTTTTTGCTTTTCGTATTTGGCTCGTAAAAAGCAATTGAAATCCAAAAACAAAATAAAGACGGACACCCGAACCATGGGCCTGAGAACCCGCGCGCATGAACACACAATCACACCCGCACACACACATACGGGTCCGAGGAGACTGACTTGTTTTTTTTGTTTATTTATTTTTATTTTTATTTTTAACAGCTCTCCAGAGATTGACTACTTTGGGCAAGGTGCTATGGAGCGGGAAGAAGTCGGGGAGGGGGGCTTGACCCAGAGGGCACGGCAAGAGATTACGGAAGAGGTAAGCTTAGCTAGCGGTCGCGAGGCCAAAAGGAGGGGGGATGGGGGAGAGGGAAAGACAATGGTTGATAGAACTGACAGGGGCTAGAGTGATTTAGCTCCGATGGTGGGAGGAGGCCCTTGATTTTTTGCCTTGTTGCGGTGTCGAGGGGGATGCTAGCGGGAGCTGGTGATGAATCATGGAAGGTAAAGGTGCTGGAGTGTGCGTACACTACGGACTATGGATGGTAGGACAGGGGGGGTGTCTGCTCCACACCCCTGTTTTGCCCAGGTCGGGAACAAAAAGGCGAAAAACTGGGGTTGGAGGGGGGGCACTTTAAAGGGCTTGCTTGGCAGGGCCCTCTACAAGTATGTGACGAAAACTGTTAGGGGTTTGGAGGATGGCCAGATTAATAAGAGAGAAAGAGAACGAGAAAAGAAAGAGAGAGAGAGAGAGAGAGAGAGAGATGGATAAATATAACGTAAAAGGAAAGCTCGGCTATTATGGAAAAGAATAATGAGATGCCCTTGGAATGCTACGTGTTGTGAGACGGTATCTGTAAGGGGTGGGCGCCGTCGAAAGTTGTTGACAGCGACTCATCGTGGCCCAATGCCTAAACAGGGAAAACGATCATTTCTCTTGTCTCCTACTGGCCGCTTAGCAAAACTGGAGGCGCCGCCACCCTCTCCACGCTCTACCTTGGCTTGGGGGGGGGACAGCGACCCGAAAGGCCTACGGAAAGCACCGACCCCCCTAGCGTCCACTGTGGTCCCTCCCCTCCTCCTCCTCCACCTTCTGTGGTCGCTAGTGGTCTCAGTGGATGAGGGGGTGGTGGGTTATGGTTGTGGGGAAGAGGCAAGGGCCAAAGTAGCGCGAGCGAGAGAAAAAAAAAAAAAAGAAGAAAAAAAGAGCCCCCCCCCAATAGGGCAAACCACCACATGCGACCAGCCAACCGCTGCCACTGCCTGACCTTCCGGTAGTGCATACATACATACATGACGCTGGCTTGCTCCCCTTGCCTCGATAGCTTGGGTCTTTGTCTCTTCTCCCCGTGTTTAACTGGCCCGAACTCTAGTCTCTTCCTTCTTGTTCATATACCAAGGCCGTCTTGCCTCTCACCCATTGAAACCCGCCGGCATTGTTTTCCTTTTTGCGCCGTATCTTTGCTGGGCTGCTGTTGGGCGCATGACAAGCACTGAGCTTTGCTACCTGCTGGTTCCTTGTCGGGGGCTTCCCTTTTGAGCTCTGCTCACTCCCTCCTGTGTCTCTACTCGCCCTCCACTACGGAGTACTGCTACTACCACTACTTCCTTCCACCTCCACCACCTCTTCCTCCAACCTCCTACCGCCATCCTTTTTGCTTCTCCCCCATTTCAACCTTTTCCCTCTCGACCCCCCTCCCTTTTCCTTTTCCTTCCCTCCTTCCCCTTTGCACCTCTTACACTTTCCTCGCCCATTTTCCCACCGTGGAGATTTACGTCTCATTCTGCTGATCCTGTCAGCTTGGTCGCCACCCCCAGCATACACACCCTGGCCGCCATTTTTAATACATAGCATCGGGCCAGGGGAAAAAAAAAACCGAGCGCTACCGAGTACATCGACAAAAACGAAGTTCAAAACAACTTGGCTCCCGAGCCTTGGCGGCACTACGGCATTGCGATCGCAGATGAGCCCCGGCTAGTCTGTCCGATTAGAAGGCGGATTTGCATTCGTTTTTCGACGTTTACAACCCCCCCCCCCCCTCCCCTCGTGGCATTCGCCGTTGCCCAGACTGTTTCTCGACCACTTTTCGACGCCCCCCCCCACGATCGCAAAACGCCTCTGACACGACCGTGGGATCAGAGTCGACGAGACAAGCCGCAAACCCCCTGGAGCTCCGTCGCATAAAGCTCCCAAGCCTGCAATCGCAATCGCATTCTGCATACGCGGAAATCACCTTTGAGCTTCCATCCCATCTCAGCATCACTGCATCGTCATCACCCCTCTCGCCATTCGATCCCCACACAAACTCCCCTCGCGCAGCCTCGCTTCGCCCGCGTCGTGTGCGTCATGGCCATCCTCAATAGATCGCGCCCTTCAGCGCCCGCCCACGGCACCTTCATGGGCCTCAGCAAGAAGCAATGGTCGCTAATCACGGTACGGTTCCCATCTGCTGCGTTTTGGGGACTCGACCATTGCCCCGTCGTTGGAGCCCGTTTACTGACATGGCCGTGGCGCAGTTGACCTTTCAAAACTCGGCTCTTATCTTGGTACGCGCAATCGCCCATGACCCCTCCACCGTGCCCCGTCATGTCATGACGCTGACCTGCCAATGTTGCATCTAGATTATGCACTATTCTCGTGTTATGCCCCCATCTGGCGATCATCGATACTTCACCTCGACGGCCGTCTTTCTCAACGAGGTCATCAAGCTCGCCGTTTCGCTCTCGCTCGCCATCTACGAGACGTCAAAGACGCTGGCCCCCACAACCCCCGCCACTGTTTTGTTTGAGCAGATCTACAATACCGTCTTTGCCGGCGACGGCTGGAAGCTCGCCCTGATTGCTGCATTTTATACGCTGCAGAACCTGCTGGCTTACGTCGCCGTCGGCAACCTCGAGGCGGTCCACTATCAGATTCTATACCAACTCAAGGTACGATTCGAGGAGCCATTATTCCCGGCCATTGTCTCCCAACGGCGCCGGTGATCAATGTTTCGGCCAAGATTTTTAGTGTAAGACATAATGACTGACAATTGCCCAGATCCTCATCACCGCCCTTTTCAGCGTCTCTCTGCTCCGCCGGCACCTAGGTCCGAAGCGCTGGGTCGCCCTCATCATCCTGACCACGGGCGTGTGTGTCGTCTCGCTCCCCCAATCAAATGCATCAACCGGCAACTATCTTTTGCATGACATGACGGACCATTTCTTCCCACGCTCACTACATGAGCTTGGCCACGCCCCCGTTGACATGGGCCCGGTTGGGAAGTTTGCCAAGCGCTCTGCCACTTACCAAGGCATTGATCACGACATTCCGGCCCCCGACCCATTCATGGACTACTCCGTGGGCCTGACGTCCGTCCTGGTCGGCGCCTCTGTGTCAGGCCTCACCGGCGTTTACTTTGAGAAGCTACTTAAAGAGAGCCCCACCCAGGCTAGCGTCTGGATCCGCAATGTCCAGCTCAGCTTCTACTCGCTCTTCGCAGCCCTTCTTGGTGGTGTCTTTTGGCAGGATGGAAGCGGCATTAGTGAGCACGGCTTCTTCGAGGGATACAACTGGGTTGTGTGGAGCGCCGTGTTCCTGCAGGCTGCCGGCGGTCTGATTGCCAGTGTCGTCATCCGTGACGCGGACAACATTGTCAAGAACTTTGCGACGAGCATAAGCATTATCCTTAGCTCCGTTGTCAGCGTCTTTGTCTTTGAGTTTCAACTCACCTTTACAGTAAGATTTCACGGTTTCCTTTTTTTCTTTTCGTCCCCTTCTCCTTTTTCTTTCCCTTTCTTGCAATGGCTCATTCTAACACACTGTAGTTCATCCTGGGCACCTCTCTCGTACTCCTATCAACTTTCATCTACAGCCGCTCAGATCGTAATCGCCCTGCCCCGATTAACATTGCCAAATTTGAGAAGCCCGCCATTGAGCAAGTCTTGACTCCTCGCGGATCCACAACAACCCGGATGACACTCTCGCCCTTTGACAACACTGCGGTAGGCATGACCACGAGCCGACCCAACAGCCCAATGCTTCCCAGGCAGCCAAGCAAGACCAACCTCAAGCGGGACGAGTGATTAGTCGCAACAAAAATTTCCGAAAAAACAAACAAATCAGCTGGCATCCATGTGCAGAGTCTCTTGACCCTGAGGGGGGTGCCACTCACGAACTTGCAACGAGGTCATGACATGAAATATTTTTTCTTCTTACATATAAACAGAGATATATACCTATACACAAGATACATCCTAGATGATCTCGGTACATTGATTTTGGACATGGAAGGACGGGAAATCGAGGTCTAGAGGGGCTCCCACCGTCCTGAATTTTTTTTTTTTTTTTGGCTGTCCAGGTCAGGACAGGTGAGCAATGGCGCGCAATCAGATACCACAAAATGCTCCAGTCGTCCATTATTGGGCGGTTGGATGTCGGGAGGAGGAAGAGAAACATCCGATGATGGGTGACGTTGCATTTTGAAATTGTTCTTTCTTCAGCTTTTATTTTATTTTTATTTTTTAGAACTAGGGGAAACTCGGAGCTGTGCTCAATTATGGGGTTCGAGTCATTGGGCGGGAATCATAGGACGGAAATAGACGTCTATTTTTTTGCTTCCTAGCTATCTGTGGCCCATTTCAATTGTGACTGGCCGTTTCTTGAGCACGGCTGGATGGATTTGCCTACTCCGTTGCCTGGCAAGGCCAATGCGTCATCTCCATTAACTTCTAATCATCTCAGTATACTATGCTTCGTAATCTCCTTTTCGGGGGGTTTTTCTTTTAGTGGCAAAGAATGAGGAACTTGGGGGAAGCGTTTAATTCCCCGGTATCATGTCATGTGGTTGGCCCGATTACATGATGACTTCGTTAGTGACATCCTAAATCGATTTGTTAGCATGAAAGCGAGTCTCAAACAATGACGGAATCGACTTACTCGTCGTAAATCCTTGAAAGGCAGGCAGACACAGTTCTGGACGCGGACCTCGTCGCCGACAGTGCAATCCTTGCCGAGGATGGTAATGCTCTGGACCTTGACGCCATTCTTGATGATACTGGTGGAGTGGCTGCCCACGGGGGTTGGGGTGCCTTCGACACGGGCCCAGGCACCAACGCGGCTGCCCCAGCCGATAATGGAGTAGAGGATACAGGCGTCATGCTTAATTTCCGAGTCCTCAAGCACGATACTCTCCTTGATACGGGCACCGGCGCCGACGGTGACTCGGGGACCAATGCTGACGTTGGGGCCCAGCTTGGCGGTAGGGTGAACATCGGCGGTGGGGTGGATGAAAACGGGGGGCACAATGTTGGCACTGGGCTGAGCGAGCTCGTCGCTGTCAGACTGCGAGGCCTTTTGGAGGTACAGGGCGTTGGCGGGGACAGCGGAGCCAGCAGTCTTGATCTGGCGCCAGAAGTCCTTGGTTTCGTACACGAAGAACTGCTTGCTGTCGGCCATATCACCGAGGATATCCTGCTCGAGACGGATGACCTCGTTCTTCTTGTCGCCTTCCTCCTCGTCGACATCGGGGAGGATGAAGCTGCTTTCGAGGTTGTCCGAAGAGGGGTAGGAGACGAGGCGCGGGGGTCGGTCGAGTCGGCGCTTGATGGCGGTGCGAATGGAAGGGAAGATTGCCTCGGTAGAGAAGAGGTAGACACCGCAGTTGATGAGGTTGCTGATGCGGGACTCGGGCTTCTCTACGTAGTGCAGGACTCGGCGTGTATGAGCATCGGAGACAATGCAACCAAAGTTGGTGGCAGCCTCGTCGCTGACACGGGTTCCGAGAATCACAGCCTCAGCATCCCTTTCGATAAAGAGGTTGAGCATGTCGGCGAGGGGAAACGAGCAGCAGACATCGGCGTTGAGGACAAAGAGGCGTTCGGGGCGGCCCTTGAGGATGGCATCTCGGAAGTGGTAGAGACCGCCGGCGGTACCCAGGGCCTCGTATTCGCGCAGGTACTTTATGGTGATGGCGGGGAATTCCTTGGCTGAGTCCTTGATGAAGTCACGGAAGACGGACTCGTCGTAGTAACCGATAATGTAGACCTCCTGGATCTGCTTGTTGGGGACGCGGGCGATGGAGCTCAAGCAGTGCCAGATGATGGGGTGGCCGGCCACCTCAAAGAGAGGCTTAGGGACGTCAAGGGAGAGAGGACGGAATCGAGTTCCTCGGGAGGGGCCGCCGACCTGGAGAGGGAGGGGGGGTGTTAGTCGAAGACTCGCAAAAAAGTTAAAGGGAGGTGAAGCTATACCAGGATAACGGCCTTGGTGGCGCCCTCCTGCTTTGCGCGATGCGCCAAGGGGACCTGGAGCGACATGATTGCGTATATGAGGGATTAGGGGGAGAGGGGGTGAGATGCGAGAAAGAAACGTCGCAAAGGACGGTTCTTGGGAGAGTTGCGGTTGTTGAGAGGTGGTGGGAAGGTGGTTGTTGTCCTGTTTCGAGCATGTGTCGTTTGGCGGGGGACTGTCAAGGCGGTCACTAGGACAGGGGTGCCAGAGCTTGTCAATGGGCGGGAGGCAGCGGGTTGGATATGCGATTAAGCGGAACAAGGGAGCTCTGAAAGCTGTCAACTTTGCGAGTGGCCCCAGGTACCGATTAAAGTTGAGGATGCGAAAGGGATGGCCCCGAGTATGGGCGTCGGGTTAAAAATAGGGCTGGACTATCTACAAATACTTATAATAATCCAATTCAGGGGAATTCCCCTCCATCTTATCAATTCTGCCAGGATTCTGCAGCCACAACAGGTCACAGTCACATCGCATCCAAGCAACGTGGGGACGAGCAAAGAGTAAGACCCTAGCTTATCGACGGTGAGGAGACCAAGCTCCACGGGTTTAGTATGCTGGCTACACCGACGGTGAGCCTCCTCCAATTATCTGCAGTGCAAGTGCACGCTGATGGCGCCCCCACCCGGCCCGCAGCCTTTGGCCAGTTGTTAGTGGCTGCGGTGCTCGGCTTTGAGTGGCCAGCTCGCTGACGTTGTTCCTGGCATTCACTGGCCGCCGTTGCTTTTCAGGGGTCGCTGCCTGGAACCGACACCAAGCAAGACCCAGCCACTCCAATTTATTTTTTTGGGGGCAATGTCAATACGCACGTACCCCTTAGCACTGGCTCAACTCTTGCCATCATTAATTTCTGTTAACGCAGTGCAGAATGCATGCCGGGAAATACAATTAATTTAGCCATTTGTATCTACCAGGTGAATCGAATTACATGATTTAATACCCTGTCGCGCACCTCCATTTTTTGTAGATTTTTTCAGGCAGCCAAAAAGTCCAAAATCACATGACCAAGCCTTGCCCCCTAACGCCCATTATCGTTCTGCAGTGCTGCGCCTGAGCCTCATGCGCCAGCCAGTGAGATGCGACAAACACCAGACACCTCTCCTGTCACCTTCGCCTTTCAGTCGTTTGCGCGCCGTCATTCATTGTCATCAACCAAACACATTTCCTCATATTTTACTGTTTCTATTTTCTTGATACCCTCTATATACACGCACTCTCCTTCTCTCTCCTGTTGTTTATTTGTTTGCGCGCCCTCCTGTCATTCACTCCCCTGAGCAACCGTCGCATAGACGAAAAATCAGCACTGTCACCAGCTGCTTGACCTGTAGCCCATTCACTTCCGCCACTCCAACGTCCAAACAAAACTCGGGTTGCTTGCTATTTTCCCTTTGTTTTCATCCACTAGTCCCAAATCATTGGGCATGTCTTCTGAACGCAGACGCCGGGGGGGCCGCGCCCAAAACCCAAACCGGCACAATATCATTAAAGAGGATCCAGAATCGTTCACAGAAGTTGGTTCGGTGCATGGCTCTGGAACCACCAACCCCAACCCTTTCAGAGGTTCCTCCAACGCTTCAAACTACAGCGGAAGCCCTTCTATTCATCACGTTGAACAACCTTTCTATCGCCACGGGCGCTCTGATGCACGTAAGTTCATGTCATCGCCAACCTTGATCAAGGGCGTCAACATCCTAACTCCATCACAGCCACGCCAAGTGAGCGTATAACAGAGCCAGAACCTCTTCTTAGGGAAATGAGAATGCGCCCGCCATCTGTTGCCGTCGCCCCGGCGGCTGCTGAAAGTCCCATCAGCGCCGAGCCCAGTGAAAGCTTCTTCCATACGTCCTTCCAGGATATTGGCAAGAAACTCAAGGCTTGCAACGACACACTCGGCGAACTTCAGCAGCTTGGAGTTTCTCACGATGTCCAACTTCCTGAACTCGTACTGGTCGGTGATCAGTCCGCTGGCAAGTCAAGCTTGATGTCTGGGCTTGCAAATCTGGAGCTTCCTCGAAGCGAGGGCACTTGCACTCGCTGTCCTCTGCACATCCGTGTTTCACGCAACAATGACTGGTCTTGCCGTGTCTGGCTGAGAAGAGAATACACCTACCAGCCTCCTCCTGACAGGGACATTACTGAAAACGATGTCACTGACCAGGATCCATTCTTCCCCTGGAGAAAGTTGCCAGTGTCAAAAGTACACGAATTCAAAACTATGCATGACAAGACCGAGATTGAAGATGTGCTCCGATGGGCACAGATTGCCATCCTCAACGACGACAAAAGTCACAAGCTCTTCATCCCTGGCTCTGGCTCCATCGCCATGAACACATTGATTGATCAGGCCGCTGAAGAAGTCACTGCCAAATTTTCCCCCAACATTGTGGCTCTTGAAATCAAGGGACCTGAGCTCCCTGACTTGTCGTTTTACGACATGCCCGGCATCTTTCAGAATCCTGCAGATGCTCGTGATGACTACCTCGTCAACGTTGTCCGAAACCTCTCCAAGAACTACATCAAACATCAATCGGCCATTATTCTCTGCTCCATGCCCATGAACAGTGACGCCGAGAATTCGTCCACATTCGGGCTCACTCGCAAACTCCAAGCGCTAAACCGAACCATCGGCGTGCTCACCAAGGCAGATCTCATCCCCGAAGGTGGCAATCATGAACAGTGGTTGTCCATTATGCGGGGTGAGGCACACGAGACTGGCCTGGGATACTTCATCACTTCTCGCCCGAATGGGAAAGACCTTGAGTTGCTCAAGGAGTGGGAGGAGCATGTATTTGAGGACCAGTCTTTTGAGAGGTGGCCAACTGCATTCCACTGCTTCTCTGAGCGATGCGGTGTTGAAAGGCTCAAGACGTTCCTGTCTGAGCGACTTGGAGAAGAGTTTGCAAAGAGGCAAGTCCACAACCCACGCGCTTTTGGAGCATGAACTAACGTATCTTTCCCAGCCTCCCCAACATCAAGCATAAGCTGAAGCTGCACCTCGACAGAATTAATACCCAGCTTGGAAAGCTCCCAGAGCTTCCCAAAAACGTTGAACTCGAGGTGAAGTCCAGTGTCATGGAATTTGGTGAACATGCACGATCGGAACTTAAGCCCGCCGAGTTCTCGAAGCGGTTTGGCCCCTTGCCGGATGACTTTCGTGACTGTCTGCTTGAAATGAAACCCAAATTCACTCTCAAAGATGCGACTGACATACCAGTCATGGAAATTTCAGATGACGAGTCTGATGCAGCTTCGGCGGTGACAGTCACTCCCACCTCAAAGCGACGAACCATGGTGCCCCCAACTACTCCGGCCAAGCGACAACGTCTTGATCAAGCTGCTGCAGCAAATTCATTCCACAATCATAATGGACAAAATGGCACCAACGGGTACATCAAACCGGAGGACAATCGAGGCAGTGTCCCTCCTCGACCCTCTCCCGCTCCCTCCAGGCGACTCAAGTTCGCCGAGCCTTTCACCAGGTTCAGCGAAGTTGGACGAGGCTTCCGAACGTTGCGTCAGGTTCGAGATGAAATCAAATTGAAAACTCGAGCAGGCATGCCCGATATTATCACTGAAGAAGTCTACAACGACCTATGTCGAGAGGCCATGCAACCTTGGCACGGGCCTATGGAAGCATTTCTAGATCAGGTTATGCACCTGCTTCACAACATGCTGGATGCGGCTCTCAAGAAGTCCTTTGATAGGCTTAGCAAGCGTTTGATTTATCAAGAGTGTCGAAGGTTGCTGAAGGAATATCTGGAGAACCGCCGTGTGGAAACCCACACCGCTCTCGGCGTCGTGTATCGCCTCGAGACTTATGGCCTCTTCACCATTAACCGCGAGGCATTCAGTCTGTGCCGCAAAGAGGAAGAGATACTTCTGACACGCTTCCGCCATCAAATGCGTATGCAGGCCGCTGGCTACTGTACCGGCCAGCCACCCATTCCATGGGAGAGCTTGACCGATGAGAAGCGCTCGCAGGATGAGAAGCGCCGCGAGACAGAACTCGCCAAAATTGGCCCCGATCCATTTGAGCGGGAGCTAGATGTGGTAGCCTACGTTAGGGGGTACTATCGCTTGGCGGCCCTTCGCTTTGCCGACGCTGTCGCTCTCCATATTACGAATGGGATGATTCCCGAAATTCAACGGGAGCTGCCGTACTATCTCGACGACAAGCTTGGCCTTCGTGGTCCAGATGCTGCGAACGTCTACGAGAGGCTCATGGCAGAGGATCAAACAACTGCAACGAAGCGCCAGAATCTCAAAGGGGAGCGAGAGAAGTTTGTCAAGGCGCTCGCCAGCATTGAGGGGCTTGAATCGGGCGATGATGGCCACGACTTCTCCCAGATGTCCCAAGACGAGCCTGAAGACACCGATGCACTTATGAGTGGTGCTATTCAGGATGATGAGGCTTAATGGTTTGGTCTTTTTTGGGGAGTGACACGGTTGGCTCGGCTAGTTGAAGGGCCGACTGTAAGAAAAGTTTGCGTCACAGGTTTGGTCCTTTTCGATGCTTTCTCGTATTTCTTTGTTTTGCCCATTCTTGTGTATTAGGTGGATATCAGGCTCCGGGGGGCAAGTGTGTATTATGGCGATTGGTTTGATTTGCCTTGGTTTTTTGGGGTTTTTTTTTTGCGTCAAAGAGCACCCCGCAACATGTCAACAGAGGATATGCGACTTTCCCCGCGGTTTGTGGTGTGGTGATGTTGCCACAATGGCTCACATTTGAACGAGGGCTGAAATGCAAAGGGGCAATGGATGGACAGGTCGGTTAAACAGAGATCTACAAGCACCCCAGATTTGTGCTAAGAGACTACTGACAAGCTTAATGACCCGGACTGGGCAAATATTGTGCAGGTCATCGGACCCCAGGTAGCTAAGAAATAAATGTATGTGTCAACAAAAGCGGAATGGTCGAGTAGTAGCAGACGAGCCGAGATCCGAATAAGTGCGACGAGTGGCGGGCGACCGCGTGTCAACGCGTGAAGGGAGACTTGGCACCCCAGATGCCATGTCGATAGTCTGAATGCTCAAGATTGATACAAGGTGTGCTGTTGTGGGAGGGAGCCATCGACACTAGCGCCTGGAGTGAATCGTACCATACAGCCAAGCTAGGTTGTTGCAGATTTCGGTATCAATTGGGTTGGCGTTTGTCTCATGACACGCGACCGGTGGGCTTCAGCTATGGGATCATAATACTTTGCAAAGTGGAATTGTCACCGGCTACCCGCGGCCCGAGCATCCGCCGTTGGACATCGTGGAGGAGCTCATTTTGCGGCATTCAACAGCGACCCATACCCGATCTCAGCTCAGAACGAAGTAGACACAAGACCGAACATCTCTACTAAGGGTAGGGCGGTATGTCTCTATCCCGAGATAGGGCAGGGGGGGAGGATGCTTGTTGCAGTGCCATTCAAAGGCGTGACACACGCGAAGCCCTGGGGAGGTTGGTTGTCAGGACCAAACTGGATAAAGCACTGCCGCACATGAGCCTTTTCAGAAACGATGTTCTATTCAATGTACAAATAGCCAATTGTGGATCGTTATGACCGTAAACCGCTAGCTCGCTCTTGGTGTCCTGGCAGCTACTATGGAGTTGAGAGTTAAGTTTTCTTGGACAGTTCTTCGGGGGGGGGGGGGGCATAGGCATGTGAATAGTAATCAAGGTGAAGGTCTTTGAGAAAAAAATTGGATCTTGATTCTGGGGGTTACTACTAATTACCCTGTCGCTCCGTCATAGAAGTCGGCAATATTGGTTGAGCATGACTGACCATCTTCCATCTGAACCACATTGCTGAAACTTTCGGGTTCACCGTTATGAAGGCATTATCCACTTCTTCCCAGTGTTGAAGGCTTCGAATGCCACCTCTGTACCGCCAGCATTAAAGGTGCAGCAAAGGCTTGGCGATGTGGTTTGCCAGGCCAGTGGTTGAATTGAATGTACAGGTCACGTCGGAAGGATTCATCGCGTTCCTGTGCAGTCAGAATGCAGTTCGCAGCGATGCATCTACTCCACGCCTGACTCAGCGCCTCGCTCGACTCGTATGTCGGCTTCGTTCCCGCATCTCCGCCTCAAGATCCACTCTCAACTCACCCCCCGGGGCGTACCAAGACACCCCAAGGTCGTGGCTCTTTCCAGCTCCAGCTTCAGCTTCAGCTTCAGTTCCAGAACCTCTTCAAATCCATCCGAGCCAAAGATAGATTGCTGCAGAGTTGACGGCACGTTACCATCGAGACGGGTCATCGTGCAGGTGCTCCCGACAGGACCAACATGTATGTACCCAGCTTCTCGGTACCTGCAAACGCTATTCCCTTGGCTTTTGGGGACTGTGGCATTCTTCTTTGTGGGGAAGATGCTTGTTCAGCCATATCGGTGACTATGAGATGGATATCTTTTGTTTCCCATTGCTCAGGTCCCAGTTGCAGACATGTCAATTCCCGATATGATGCATGTCCAGGGTGATGGTGCTGTTGTTCACCGCGGGCGATTATTGGCTCCCGCATTAACGTTTATGAGCTCAAATAACATACAGCCGTCCGTACCTTTTCGAGTACAAACACCCGTGTTCGGAAACATTCCAACCAAGTCATCGTGTATACGATGCCGCGATGCTTTAGCCAAGCCACCATTTCAACTTGGTGTCATCAGTTCAAAATCATAAGCCTACAGCGTCTCTACAATCACCTCAGCCTCTTTCTCACTCAAGCATACTGGCGGCGTAGTTGGTAAATGGGCCATACGGGTGGTGCTTGACCAATCTCGCCTCAACGCCCATCCGCGTCGGTTTCGGCCCTGTCATCCGATGCCTGCCTTGGACCCTGACACCAAGCCATGGTCCAATCGTATGCAGCCTCGTCTACAGGAGTTGGGGCTCTAGGGTTAGCGCCCCGAGGATCCTGAGCCAAAGCTAGAGTTGTTTGCGACAAGTGCCGAGGGAAGACGCCTGGCTGCCGTGAGCTGACTCATGTGGTCTTACACGTTACGGGTCGCACCGTTGCTTACAGTAGTGAAGGACCATGACTGGTGAGTGAGTGCACAATCGACACTAGAATTGGGTGCTGCCCATTGCGATCCTCCCAAGTCAATCTAACATCGGCCTTATTTCTGTATGAGTCTCGCCGTCCGGGCCAACCAGTCCGGGGTACGACAGACCGTGAGCGGCCGAACCAAACATCAGTACCAGGCGAGGCCGATATTTGATGTGCCAAGCGTATGCCAATCATTTCGTCGACCCCGAAGAGCTGCATCAGAATTGCTCTGGGATTCTAGACGGTAGTTACCACTGCTAAAAGTAGAGCCATTTACCCATCTGGGCTCATCCCGTTGCCACCAGCGTGGTCGAACAAAGGCTGAATGAGGGCCATTTACCAAGGATCATGCCACCCTCACAATGAGTCGGGGTTTTGAGCCAAATGACCTGCCATGGACGTCTGTACGGCGGGTTTCAATTGGGCTCTTCAGCACACCCACCACCACCCCGACGACAAAATGAGGGGGCCACCGGTTTTTGCATCCTCCGCATTTTGGACCCGCTCTCCCCAGGTCCTCCACGTTTTAGAGCCGGTTCGGGTCAGTTCAGCAGATCAAGTCGTTGCTGTTTGAGGGTTTGAGGGAGGGGGAGCCGTTAAGGTATTGGATGGATGAATATACGGCCCTATTTTACCGGTTCTGCCATCCAGCTTGCAGGGATGGCTGGTGTGACCGCCGGGTCTAGCCCCCTTCGACGCTACCTCAGAGCCACCAAATGCCACACCATCCTTGACAAGAAAGAAGCAATGTCGATGGCAAGGACTGGGGTGGCGGGTTAATTCGCATCAGGCGCTGAAGAGACTCACTTCTTTTGTCACTTTTTTCCCTCCAGGTGATGGAGAACGGAAATTTTGTAACAGCTCAGGATGAATGGCCTCGCCAATAACCAGACAACAAGGAATCATCCATCAAGGACAATAACCAATCAACTATACACTCAATCACCCTTTTCAAGACAATTAAACCGCTTTACCAGTAATGTACTTGTTGAAGGCACTGGCATTCAAACCTTTACCATCTCCAGACCACTTCTGGTGTCATATCACGGCTGGAGCCGACGGACCGGAATCGTCACCCAACCGTGTCTCGTTCGCGGTGTGGCGTCTTGGTCACCATTAAGAATTTTGGCTCCTAGCTATTGTTTGGTGGCATACAACCCCAAGCTTACGGATTGAAGGATCCACGGCCCCTTCGACACAATCTTGCCGCGCTAACCACTCACTACCTGCAGGTCCCGAGCTCATGATTTCCCAAGTCACGGGTATTTCAAAACCCCGCGAAACTGCCCACCAGAGTCACTTTGATGTCTTCTGTCAAGCATGGTGCCAGAGGCATGTGCCGCGCTGGTGAGGGAGTACCCTGATCTGAAATGAGAACACCCCGGCAAAGATCTTGTATCCTCTTGACCCTTGTCATAAGCCAACCAAGTAACCTTAACAAACATGAGACTTTTGGAACTTGTGACGGTCGCAAAAGGAAAAATGGCTGTCGACTACAGTCAAGCATCCCTGCCCGCCTTTCTGCCCTGGTCAACACTACGCCTACCACCGCCACCCCAGTTCGGGACTCTCCCCCACCATTCCTGATCTGTCGTTCACATCCATTCAGTCGTTCTGTGGTAGCTCCGAGGGTGGCCAGACACAGATGCATAATGGAGCTCTTGCAGCCAAATATAATATAAGTGGACCGGTGATCCCCTTCGACTTGGGCTTTCCGCCTCATCACTCTCCGTCCACGAGACTACCCCTCAATTGTCTCATTTGTTGGGTTCTCATCCCATCCCTCTTTCAAGCTCTACCCTAGATTCGACTGGAAACAAGTCGCTGTCTTACACAATGGGTTTGCCGAAGTTTCTTACACCCATCGGCGACCGCAGCAAGGGCTATGGCAACGACTCTGGCCAGACCAGCCTTGACACCGCCAACGCTGATGCCCCCAGGTTTGAAAAGGTGACCTGGTACAAGGAGCCGCATCTGCGCAATCTGTACTGCCTCAGCATCTTTCTACTCGTCGCCTCCGCTACAACCGGTAAGATATGGGCTTGCGGCCAAAACAACCTGTCATACTGGCTCGCCAACTAACTGTTCGAGTAAAGGTTACGATGGGATGATGGTCAACACCTCACAGCAGATGGACAAATGGAAGGAGTACTTTCCTGAGTACGAAAATGAAAACAAGCTCGGCATTCTGATCAACATGTACAACATCGGTTCCATTGTCTCTTTCTTCATTGTCCCCTATATGGCCGATCACCTCGGCCGAAAGCCCACCATCATGATTGGCTGTGTGATCATGATTCTCGGTGCCTTTGTTTCCGCCTTTTGCAATGGCTACGGAAGTATGTATTTTACAAGCCCTGTTTTCTTAGCGGGGAGCTCGAGACTGCTTGCATACAACAACAAAATGCTGACACATGTTGTCTAGTGTACATTGCCGGCCGATTTGTTCTCGGTTTCGGCAACTCTCTCGCTCAAATGTCATCCCCCATGCTTCTAACGGAGATTTGCCACCCTCAGCACCGTGGCCCTCTCACGGCCGTCTACAACTGTCTCTGGAACTTGGGTTCTTTGAGTAAGAAGCTACGATCCAACCATATTTGGTATGTTTCATTTGCTGACCCCACGTAGTCGTCTCCTGCATCGGTTGGGGCACTGCCTCCATTAACACCAACTGGTCGTGGCGATCCATCACCTTTATCCAGGCCGTTCCCTCCATTATCCAACTTTGCGGAATCTGGTGGGTTCCTGAGTCCCCTCGATTCCTCGTCAACAAGGACAAGTCCGAAGAAGCTCTCAGGGTGCTCGCCAAGTACCATGCTGGTGGCGATGAGAACAATGCCACAGTTCAGTTCCAGTTCCGCGAGATCAAGCAAGCCATCGAGGCCGACAAGCGAGCTCAGACTGCTACCAGCTACCTCGACTTCGTCAAAACCAAGGGTAACCGATGGAGACTGGCTATTATCATTTCTTTGGGTATTAT
The DNA here is from genome assembly GCA_020623695.1 of Calonectria henricotiae. Taxonomy (NCBI): domain Eukaryota; kingdom Fungi; phylum Ascomycota; class Sordariomycetes; order Hypocreales; family Nectriaceae; genus Calonectria; species Calonectria henricotiae. The sequence continues at coordinate 35,736 of JAHVYB010000266.1, forward strand.
CTCGCAATACTCTGGAAATGCCCTATTCTCCAACTACATCGATATCATCTACGAAGGTGCCGGTATCAAGGGCCAGAACAAGAAGCTTGGTGTAAGTTGCACCTAACTCTCACAAGTGATATCATACTAACCTCGCTCATCCTAGCTATCCACCGGAAAGACCATCATGGATCTGTCTATTGCCGTTGGTGCTGCTCTGACAGTCGACAGGATCGGTAGACGTCCGCTCTTCCTCACGGCCATTGGCGGTATGGTGGCCTCCTTCGTCCTCTGGACCATTGTGGGTGCCGTCTACGAGAACTCTGCCATTTCAGTCCCCAAGACCGACGACAACGCGAGCGGTATCGAGTACACCAACAAGGGCTCAGGCTACGCTCAAATCGTATTCGTTTGGGTCTTCGGTATCTTCTATGATATCGGTTTCTCTGGTCTGCTCGTCGCCTACGCCCTCGAGATTCTTCCATTCCATCTCCGAGCCAGAGGAATGACTGTCATGAACATTACTGTTCAGGCCATCCTTGCCATTGGAAAGTGGGTGTCATTATAATACACCTTTTATTGCAAGGAAATCGCTAACATTGTAACAGCCAAACCAACAAGATTGCGTGGAACAAGCTCCCCAAACACTGGAACTTTATGCTCTTCTACACCCTCTGGGACGCAGTTGAGCTCATATTTGTCTGGTTCTTCTATGTTGAGACCAAGGGCCCCACGCTTGAAGAGATTGCCTTCATCTTTGACGGCAAGGATGCCGTAGTGGAGCACATTGATCTCGCTCAGGTCGAGAAAGAAACTCACCTCACCCGCACGGAGGAGGTCTTCCGGGAGAAGACCGCAGCCTAAGCGATGATGACTCCGGTTTATAGCGCCTATCGATTCTGTTCTTGCGTTTTTATTCGATTAGTATAGGGGATGATGTAATAAGTGAACATGATACCAGAACATTCAACAGATATTAATGACATAAGAACTATTTAGTCTACATAAAGTAGTAAAACGTACCACTTCAAGAGTATTCGGTTCATATACCCCTGCACTATACATGATTCAATCCTCAAATTGAAAATTACAGAAGTACCAATTTTTTTGGTTTAAATAATTTCATCCGATTATTGATCAAATACCGTGGTTGAGATGCGCATTTAGCCGGCGTAGAGAGGATGCAGGTGTGTAGGGTAGGTCGGTCGCATGTTGGTGTTGGCATTCGAACTTTGTATCCCTGTTTGCCGAAATGGATTTAGGTAAATTCAGATGAGAAGTACATGGTCCATACGTTAAATGGAAGCATGTAAGATTTGAGGCCTAGAAACACCAGGGTTCATTTTTCCGGGAGGGAGTTATGCATAAAGGTCTACTCGAGACATCGACATAAATTAGTAGGCTGAACAATGTGGAGAACAAATTAACATGTGAATTAAGAACCAGGGGTTTAATTACACATAAAGTAATGATTAACTAATGAGAACACTATTTCTATCTTGTTAGCTAAGCGTACCGCACATCTTTTGGGTTTAGAAGGTAATATATACCACACATAATGGCGGTGATTGTGCACTGAACTTCGGAATACATAACTTGGCGACCATTCCTTCCCAAGACAATATTATCGCCAAGATGCATGGGAGAAGAGTGAGCCGACTGGCTAATTATGAGAGAAAATAGGTGCAAACACCTTGAGTGGTGGATTAATGCCAAGATAGAAATGCGCTTTAGGTTTGGCACAAGCGTAGCACATAACTACGAGTCAAGTTCTAGGTTGGACGTCCAACTTTGTCATATGACTATACCAAGAAATGATTGGGAATTTAGTAGTTATCCTATTCATACTAAAACCGCCAAGCCGGATGCCATTATCTAGCGCACGCCTCCCCAACCGCCACTCCCGAACGACATAATCGAAAATCGATGATACACAAAACACATGTAGCAGTATAAATGAGATGGAGTGACCAAGCAGACTAGAAATTTGGCCTGAAAGTAGTGAAATCATCCGTGTATCGATATATCCTTTCTCTAGTTGCCAATTCAACAATGAAGTTTGCCATTGCTGTCACTGCGGTGTTTGGCCTCCTCACTACGACAGGCTGCGCTTCACCGACCGCTGTATCTCTTGCAGATAGAGCAGACTCCATTCACGCAGCGGTCGCTTCAGAGTCGCCGAGTCCAGGCGGACCTTGTGCGGCTGCTGATACGTGCCATGGGTTCGGCGGTGGAGAGCTTTGTAACGACCGCGTAGGTTCACCCTCGGCCCTCCCTGAACTGACAGGTTCTTGTACAAAGAACTGATTCAAGGGGATAAATGCTAATGTCAGATGATGGACTATTAGTGCAAGCGCTGTAAAGGTCAAGGGGGGGCTTATCAAGGCGGGAATTGCTGTGGATTTGGTTGGCAGTAAGTCTGTCCCATACCAGAAATTGTGAGAGGCATCACTGATGGCTGTCGACCAGAACCTGTTGCTGCTACTATGGAAAATGAACAAATTTCAAGGGGTGCACTGAAATGTTTGGAAAGCCAAGTTGAGTCATGTGTTGTGACATAGTTTGTTGAGAGATGTTGAAGGCAATGGACATGGGCTAGATGAGCAGCCTAACAACACCTTGCCTAGATTTTATCACAGATCCATTATTAGCGATCAAGCCAATCATGTTCATCTGGAGTATCACAGTGTTGTATGACAGGCCATGTCGAATGAGCCAATCCTTCGACTAACTCTAGAACTGAACGACATGTCAGTTTTAGGAGCTGCCAAGCTGCATTTGGCACAAAGGCAAGGGGTGAATGGGTGCCGTAAGAGAGTTTATAGTGGTTAATGCAAACATGTCTGGGATTGCTAACAATTTGAGATGTTGGCATGTAGGGATATGGTAAGTGTTTGCGTAATGTTACTGTCAGAGAAACTATACTCTCATCATGAATAATACATTACACAAACTATAAAAATGCTTGACGTCTAACAAAGAGAAGTTATAACTAGAGGACTCGCAAGCTGAGGTGCTTCCGGTACGGCTGACATGTACTCGAGACGTGATGGAAATTTCTCTCATAATTCTATAAATAGGAATAAAAAAGTAAAATACGCCAAAAAATAAACGAATTCGCAAGTTATCTTCATATCTATTAATATAGAATTTGATAAATTGTTGTTTTTGTCCAGTAAAACTTGAAACGCTCCATTCATCTGTGTTGCCGCATGTTATATTTCTTTCACCCTCGTCGGTTGTTAAATATTCAACATAATGTTCTATTTTCATCAAATAATGAGCTGCAAGCTATGATTGGCCAGCAATGTGAGAAGTGAGGTCGTATTTAGTATACTGGATGTTCTTTATCTTGGGGTTGAAACCAGGTATCCGTGTAGACACTGTCCGTATTGACACCTCGGTTTTCTGGACTAGGCCCATTTAAAATCACGTACATATGCTCAGTATTTCCCTGGGACATGATGCATGCATTTATTATTATTGTATTAATAGTGACTATAAGAAAGCTGAAGATAGTCAATGTGTTGTTTCCCCTGGTTGGTGGCGTGGAAGAGCAGTCGCACCCCACAATCGATGGGACCTACCCAATACCTGGGCCTGCTGTACAAAAAGTATCCCTGGTAGAAGATTACATATTATGGATCTGAATATTCAACGTATGAGTGTTTCCATCCTTCTCTCTGCGAAAATGGACTCCTTGTTAGTGTTGTGTAATTTGCTATTTGTTTGTAGCCGCATATCCATGCGCTGGCTTGTGTAACTACAAGTTATTTTCAAAAATTTCTCCGCCCCCCCTCCCGAAATTCTTGTTTTTGCGAGCAAAACATCCTTCGGAACTCATCGGCTCGGTTATATCATTGCCTGGCCCTATTGGGGCTTCCCCTGCCGCAACCAATCTGAGGTCTAAAAAGCACATGTGCAATAAAGATGACCTCAGCTATAATGTCTGGTGTAGATTTTGCTACGTGTTCTTTAAGAAGCCACAATAGGTTATCAATTGTTATGCTTATTTGTTATTGTACTGCATTTTACTGTTGGAAATGTGTTGGCAATGGCGGGAAGGAGGGGGGAGAGGGGGGAGAGAGATCTGAATATATTGCGTTTCCATCGAATATTGTGCCAATGACGGGTTTAAACAGCTGGGCTGAAAATGTATGACTCCGCCCAATTCACCCCAAACTCAGCCCAGTGCGTTTACAAGACTGGTGCCCCAAGGAGCAGCAAGTTGGGGAGCGGTTGGTTTAGTGTGTTAGTGGGCCACCCGCTCCCGAACCGTCGGGTCGGTCCGCCGCGGCTCCACTTGTGCCGTTGGCTTGGGGAAGCACGGAGATGTGATGCTATTTTGGCATTTCCCTCTACCTCGGCGTGGCAATTTTCTTGGCAGATAGAGTACCATAAAAGGCTCCTTTTATCCTTTACTTTTGGTGCTGTATTTCGATGTCTTTCCGCCGTATACTCTTCGCGGCACCCTCCCGGCTTGTTGTGGACGAGGCCATGGACATGAGCAACATTCTAGCCCGCCTTCCACCACCGAGAACTCATCAACCGTTTACATGATATGGTACGATTTGACTGCATTTTTCATAGCGCCGTTTTGTCACTCATCATAAAAGCGTAAGGATCACAGCAATAATATGAAAATTGATCGCCCCGCGACATTTCAAAGACAGGGATAGCCGAATCTCATCGGCCGGGCTAGGGTTTAATAAGGGGTTCCTGGCCAAGGAGCGCCGCGTTAAAGCGTGTCCCAGTCTATGAGGCAGCTGCCACCCTTCCCAACTGTTTTTAGAGTTGAGGATGGGCGTCCTGTTGTGGGGGCGACTTTTAACAGCACCACAAGTTCGCAGCTTGCCGCAGTGACCACTTCTAGGGCCCAGGGCAGTCCCTGACTCTGGCGTCGCCAGGCGCTTGTGACTTTGAGGCCAAGGACTCTCGTTGGTCAATATGGCGCCCTTTTGTTGAGAATAAGACGTCTTGCCATGTAATATTAATACGAACCCTGTACAGATAAAAGTTGCCAGGACCCAAAACACAGGCCCCAAGCCACCAAACTACAGACAAGGAACCCCCGGGTTGGGACAACGCAGCCACAGAAATGTGGCTTTAAGCGATTTGCTGAATTGGGGTATGGAGAAGGAACTCAAATAAACAATATTCTCTTGTTCGCCTCTTCCACAGAGGTCTTGGGCGATTTAGACAGAATGTGGCGCGCTGTTGTATTGGGCAACGCTCCCACGACAGTTGCACGCAGCAGGGGGAAACTGGGAGCAAGGGTCCAGCCAGGCGGCCAGGGACTGCGGTCCCGGCTATTCGGCTGACCTTTATACTATTCCTGGCTCGCAATTGGGTTGCGCGCAAACTCTCGTATGAACGGAACCTTCGGCGTTGTGGAGTCGCAAACCAAATGGCATCGCCAAGTTGGGATTGGATCTGCCCGGCGGACAAGGTTTGATAGCAGGTAGGGGTCGATGGGGAATTGGCGTATGTATTCTGCCAGTTGTGGGAATGAGACACATTCCAACCCTAAATAAAGCCCGGACCCAGAAACGACCCTCTACATCGAGAGCGTTCCTGTCCCGCAGAGAAACTCTGCCCCCTTTTTGGCTTCTCACGTCCGCCTACAGCCCGCAAAAGTCTCACTAGCGCGTGCCTGTGGATCTGCCAGATCTGGGATGCCACGCTGGACCCCCCCCTGTCTGCCGTGATCCTCCGGGGCCAAAAAATGGCGGTAGATCTTCAACTCGCAATCCCTGGGAAATCTGCCAAGCATACCGGAGATCCATCGCTGTTCTAGACTCCAAGGCGCCATAATCACATGGAAATGTTGCTCTAGATTGAGTGCATTTGTCGTCTGCATCATGCGTCGCACGTGCGATTCTGTATTATTTCGTCTTGTACAATTCGTGCCCATGCATGCCCTTCTTTCTTGATAAATTCCAGACCCCGACCCCAATCATCCGGATGTCGCCCAAGGCGTGAAAACTGTCTGGTGCCGTTCCAAAATCCCGCGCCGTTCCCAAATAACGCCGTTCTAAATGATATATACAAGGGGAAAATCATCATAGCTTGCAGTACAGACCCTCGCGGTCGTCTAGTATGCATCTGGTATGGTCGCTCTGCGTTACGACCAATGGTTCAAGTTCATGTTCGCCAGTTCAAGGGTCCTTCTTCTTCTTTGCTTCCTCTTCCTTCTTCTTCCCTTCTGCCTTCGCCTCTGCCTCGTATTCAGGTGTCCACAGCATCGGGCTTTCGCAAATGTTTTCACGGGCAAATGAGCGGTATCGTTCGAGGATATCCGTCTTGTCCATGCCTCCACGCTGGCTGCCAAAGCTGTAGTGAACGGCGATTCCTCGACCATCGGCAACGGCATCTGGTAAATGGTCAGTATAAACACGGCGAATTGTGCGAGAAATAGCACTCACGTCGCCCAAGCTTCCTCGTCATGGTGCAGGAGAAGTGATTTTCATCATCGGCCTCGATAGGCTTGGCAGCATTGATATCCTTACCCATCATGGCAATAAACTGAATACCCATGCGGTCATACTGGAAGTCCCAGTTGCCAAACTTGTATTGCCACAGTCCGTCCTTTTCGAGATTCTCAAGGAAGCTCAAGTGTTCTTGGGCACCGATCTTCCACTCTGTCCAACCACGTCCATAGGGGTGATATTCGGTCTGCTCAATGGGGGTAAAGTCGAGAATATGATCATGGTTGCCATGGTTGAGGGGCAGCCAGCGGTGCACGCCATCCTCTGAGGGTTCCCAATCGCCAAGCTTGAATTCATCTAACCCGGGGCCCTCCCACTGGGGTAGCTTCGAAGGGCGCCAGTCGAATTTGTTGCCAACAATGGAAGATGTTTTGTTGAGCTCAGGTAGGTAGGGCTTAACAGCACCAAGGTTCCAGTGCACCCAGCTGAGCAAGGGCTGGTTTACTACGTTGGCGGATACGATGTAATATTCGGGATGCTCGACCTTCTTCTGGACCAGGGACGGGATGAGGCTGTCTTCCATGAAGACCTAGAAGATGGGTTAGCCGTGGTGCAAGAATAAAGAAAATTGGCTGTGGCTCACAATGTCGTCATCAATTTTGATGTACATAACATCATCCTCGACACGATCGTATGACTGACCAAAGCCGGACGAAAATTGATTCATGTTGGCCATGTTTCCGGTAGCTGCCCACTTCTCGTAGTACTCAGGCTCGCTCAGCAGCATGCGTTCGAGGAGGGCGACATCCTCAGGGGTGCCAGTACGCTCAACAAAGATGACACCATCGAGCATACCGCCATTTTTCTTGAGATTTCGCTGGAAGGGAATAATTAGTCAATTAGATGAGGGAGGCTGGCTAGGATAACAAACCTTCAGGTAGCAATCGAGAATTGAAACGGGCTGGCGGCGACCGAAGAAGACGAGGGCCTTGATGCTCTTGATGCTCTCGGGGCGCTTGTAATCCCATACACTGGGCAGGAGATGACCCTTGGAGGTCCAGAATCGCGGCTTCGTCTTGCCATCGGTTTCGGGTAATTTCGTGTCGTCGCTGCTTGGTGCTGGCTCCTTGGTGTCGGCGGTGGCGCTGGGGGCGGGGCCTTTGTTGTGCGGTAGGAGTGAGCTCGAGGCGATTGTGTTGGAGATGTGTCCCTGCTGATTCCAGACCAGCAGGCCAAAGAGCATGAGAAGAACGACGCTGGCAGTCACAATGTGACGCCGCGAGTAGGCCCTGATTGCGAGGACCATGGTGGCGATGGATGATGAGGATTGATTGAGAAACGAGTGACGTGGGACCCCAAGTGCCCAAGTGGTGGATGTGGGTGGTTGGTGGGTTAAAAAACCCCAGTCAAAGGGATTCCTCGAGGGAAGGCGCGACGGCGTCAGCCACGGACGGGAATGGACGCTTGGTATGTATGCCCTGGGACCTGGGAGGGCGGCTCGAACACGCGAGGGAACAAGCTAACGACAAAGCTCCGACCAAGCAGATCCAAATGAACACCGGCAGGGCGAGATGGGTGGGTTAGGAATATATATGGAGCAGTGGGTGATTAAGGCCACAGGGGAGGGGCGCCCGCAGGAACGGCCCTAATATCAGGTTGGGATGCTCGAAAAATGTGCGTAGAATGCAGAAGGGGTTGGGTGTCGGACGTCTGAACTGCGGGCTATCAAACCGGGCTCAATGACATTTGATGAAGCCGGTGGACGTCAGGACAGATGCAAATTACATGGCGGAAGAGGAGGATAGAGTGGCTTGATTCTGAAGGGTGACAGACCTCGCCGCCAACACGCAAATCCGCACACACACATGCACATGCACATACATGCACATGCACATGCAGCTGTGCAGCGCAAGCACAGTATGTACATACAGCCCAGACCGGACTGCTAAGAGGACCCGCTGGGCCAAGGGACGAAACGAGAGGCGGCCGTCAAACTATTGATTGTCGCTTGTGTCGTAGGGAGCCTCGAACTGGCCTCGACACCGCCAGTGGGCCTGGTGGCGTGCGCGCCACAGCAATCTAAGGCCCGATTCGGCCACACGAGTCGACACTATTTATTTTTTATTTTTGTACCAACATACGAGGTTTTACGGAACAGCTGCAAAGTCCCATGCCGAAAATGCACTCTGCGCCAAGCGATGAGGAATATGGGTGAATATCAGTTCGTCATGGCTCCTCCTGTCCTCTCATCCCCCCCCTCCCCCCCCCAGCCGGTGCTGTGTGGGTTGCATTGTTCGCTTTTATTCGGATCGGAGCCGGTAGTCCGGGGAGGTGGCTTCCCAGGCGACAGAGGGATTGGTTGCACCGTATCGTGGTGCGACACCCGAACCAGGGGGTGCCTGGTGGGTTACACTGGAGACGGGATGCTGCCGAAGGATGCCATAGGATGACAGCTCAGCCTACTCCATACCCGTCCACTTAAGAAACGGAGTCCAAGATCGTCGAGTCCTCGCAACTAACCATATGATGCCCTGTTGGTCGCGTTCCCCTGGGGAAGGGGGGCCAAGCTGTTACATTGACACTGTACAGAACGATGATGATAGTCGCTCATCCGAGAACATGCAAAAAGACAAAATGAATACAGCAGTATTGTCAATAAAGCTCGGCCACTTTTTTCAGCCGCCCCCTAGTGTAGTGCCAATTGGAATGTAAAACGAGGATATGTGTGTGCCACACCAACTGATGGGTATGCGATACTTTTTTTTCTTTTTTCGTTCTCTCACAGACAGATGATATTCCAGCCCAACCGTGAGACACGTGCAGCCTCCCCCGCCTCAACCAGCACCACCGCCAACGGCCCAGATCGCCCCAAAAGCCAGCTTCCCTTGTGCACGATCCGAGGACTGCCTGTTTCATCCAGACAATTCGCCGCGGGTGGCGTGACTTTGCACACTTGCTTCCTTGCTGGGCTGAAGCGAGGCGTTTGTGTCGACAGGGGGCCGGCCTCCAACGCAAAGCTTGGCTTTGGCACTAATTAATTATAGCAGATGAAGATCCATCCCAGACTCAGACACTGTGCCCGGTGCACCCGCATAGCATTGGCCCATTTGAACACAAGCTTTTTCTCGAGCCCCCTTTTCGCCTTTCGTGCATCGATCGTGATTGACGACGGCTGGTGCCACAGCAAACCAAAACCTTGGCACGCTCCCCTCTCCGTTTTACATTGAATATCGTCATCTCGCCATGGAGGAGCGAAATATGTCAGAGAATCAGCATCGCACTTGATTATTCCGACAACAATAACAACAACAACAACAACAACTAAACTCACAAGCGTATTCCAAAACAAACCAAGAGGTAAATTGCGTCATGGCCGTGGTCTTAGCCTTGGTCTGCTTCTGAATACGATGACGCAAAATCCCGTCGGCCTGTGGCACCCCCACCGCTGCCACCAACAACACTCCAAGCTTGCTCGCAAGAAGACGCCACGGAACGACAGAAGGACGCCGAAGCGAAAAAGATGCGGCGTTCGGAAAATGCACAAAGCGCAATTTAATAGGCTAGCCTCCGCCACCACCGCCTCGCGGCGATTAAAAAAAATGCTGGTAGTGCACACAGCTCGTTTGGTGCGCGGTGGGTGGTGTTGGTTGGATGCCCGCTTGCCTGAGGGCTGCATGTAACCCAAATTTCCCAACCCTTGCTCGGCCAGATCAATAGTTTGAAATTATACTTCTTCCTCCGCACATTCCAATCCCAGCGCCGCTGTCACATACAGGTGGAGAGAGCCAGTTGACGAACACACAAACAAGGGAAATTTCCCTCTATTAAGGTTGGCGCTATCTGTTCCAGCTATATCAACCCATCCCCAGCTATTTTAACACATTACTCGACCTTTCTTTTCATCTGATGGTATCATACAGAGCCATGTACAGCAATGACCTCCTTCGTCTCGTCCTCCAAGCATTAAGTATTCCGCCATGGACCCCTAGTCCCAGTGATCCGTTCTTTTCCCATGAACTCATATTTACCATTCATTTCTTCTTTGAGACCCGCGACTGGTCGTCTCGCCATCTGATTGCTTCTCACATCCTATGCTCACCACCACGCGGGAAACCGAGCCCGGCCCCTCCGAACCCGCAATTTGCGGCCCTCGGTGGACTGCGCCGCGGCGGGAGTTGTCGCCGTTTGCGTGGGCTTCGGGGGCTTGCTTCCGTTGGGGCCCACAGTCATAACCACCGTGTTATACACCGTCTGGACGCTGGTGGAGGCGGGCATTAGTGGGCACTCGGTAAGAGTGGCGGCGCTGGCTTCCTTCGTCACCGTCACATAGTGTTCGCTACCAATGTCGTACTTCATATCGTCATACACCTTGCCGCCATCTTTGTTTGCAATATCGTGATACTCGTTGCTAATGGCCTGATACTGCTGGGTGTTTTGCGTCACTCTCTGAGGTGGAGAAGTGAGAGTGACAGTGTGGGGAACTTCGACAACCCGAGTTATCGTCTTGCCATTGTTTAGGACGATTGTTGCCGTACTGGGCTCTGGTCTGACAACAACCTCACGTTCATTTCCACCGTCCTGGGCAACCTTGGTGCTAGGTTCAGGTTTGATGACAACCGGATAGTACTTGTCTCCTTCATGGATCGTTTTTGTCCTATAGTCAAGTTTTGAGTCGCCCGCCGGCACTGTTTTCATTGCCTTGGAACCGCTAGGATTCTTAGCCATAGCGGGGTTGACCTCGTAGTGATTGTATCCATTGCCGCCAACGGTGATTGCAACATGTTTATGCGACTCTTCATCGTCACCCTCGTTTCCCTTAGGTGTTCGTCCACTGGGAGAGGGAGGGCCAGATGTGATAGACATCGTCTTGGCATGTTTTCCATTTGGCTTCTTAGCGGGAATTGGAGTAACAGTAACCTGCTCCGTCACAGTATGCTTCTCAACCTGGGTCACAAAGATGGTGTGTCCGGGTTCAGTTACGGTATGCTCAACTGTAACAGTTTCCTTTGATGGCGTTCCGTACGGTGCGTTGACTGTGTCAACATGAGGGCTTTCGACAGGCCCAGTTACTGTGACAGTTTCGACGTTATGAGCAGGTTTGCCGGAGCTTGGGCAAGGGCAGCATTCTGAGGCTTTGTTTCGAGCCTGGAGCAAATCAAATCGGGCGTGGGCAAAAGTTGAGAGGGCCAAAACAACCCAGGGAGTGATCCGAAGCATGGTGAGTATGATGTGTAACCAAAGGATACAGGGTGCAATGGTGGATAGGCGCTTTATCTGAAGACAGATAGCTACTATTGGAAAGGGGGCTGTAGAGAAGCTTGAGTGAGATGAGAGTGTTGGTGATGAGGACATTGATCAAACATCATGATGGGACGAAATACTTATAGAAATTTCTCCATTCAACGAAACCGTTGACCTGAGAACATTGTGATGCAGCGAGGGGCTAGTGCCCCTTGAGTAAGAACCATCGTGACTGTATTAGATTTTGTCAAGGGACTGAAGCCAAGGAGACAAGCCCCTGGGTCGAGTCTCGACTTTTGATAAGGTTAACTAACTTCATAGTCGATGAAAGTGCAGTATTCCCTTAAAGAATTGCGGACTAGGGCAAAGAGGGAGAAGAATCTTTGGTGCATCTACAAAGTTTTATTGCCCTTTTTTTTGCAATACGCTAGATAAGGGTGGCCAAAGAGGGGAAGGCAGTGCTCCAGGGCGAGCGAATGACATCACAACATTGGAACAAATGATCCAATCAGAAAGAAAATGCCGACAACCAAGGGCATCGTAAAGGGTTGACTAATATTAGTCTCCCTTTCGCAAGGGCGGAATGAATGGTTGTTCTTCTGAAGGCGAGACACACAAAAAGTCAAGAAAAGGGAGTGATGCTGATCGGATGATGCGGGCCCATCGTGGTCCTTTTGGTATTTTCTTTCTTCTTCAGTACCTGACCGCCACCAACGCATCAAAGTCGCCTGTCCAACGTCAAACTCGCAAATGTATCATGAGTGGATGAGTGGATTGATGTTGTTGTCCCGTCGACCTCGTTCGACCCCGTTCGACCCAACAGCATGGTTCGAGGCGACGGGCCGGAGTTTTCCCGATGCGCTTCAGCCACTGCACATGAAGACCCACCACGTAATCTCGTGTGAAGCTTTGCTGCGCGACTGACGACGAGAGAGCCTTACGATCAGTTGGCCTTGGACGACCCCGCAAATATCAAGCCAACGCCATCTTCTCCATCTTCTCCATCTTCTCCATCATTAGGAATGCCATCGAACGAACGGCATCATCACAGACGACCTGACCCCCAACGATCCTTCTCCGACTGCTATGAGCTACTGGGCAACTCGCTAGCCAAACATGGGAAACTGCACATCATCATGCTTGGGCCAGCGCGACAGCGACGCCTACGATGAGGATGAAGAGAACCGTCTCCTCTACGACGATGCAAATGGTATGCAATATGGTAGCTTCGGCGAGCAAGGCATGACGGAGAGCGACACGCTTGAGGCCCAGCGAGAGAACGAAGCCCTACAGAGAGTAGTGGCCAAAACATCAAAGTACGTGGGAACCCACGAGTGGCGGTGGGTAGAAAAAAACCAGTCGACAACCTACTGACATGTCTTCTGCAGCAACATGGTGGACATCTTTGAGATAGCTCCGCAGGATAACACAGCCCGCGGGGCGACGACGCCGTTTGCCTACGCCGGACAGGGCGCACGTGTGGCCCGATATCAGCATTTAGTGTCGAAGCTCAACGCACAGGGTGACAGCCCCGCCGCTGGCGTCAAAGTTGACTGGCTGCCAGAAGATGGGACGATCGAGATGCAGCGCAACGGTTCGGCCAGTATCAAGACGATTGAGACCGACGATGGACCCCTCGTGGGGACCTTTGCCGACGCGGCGGCAGCTATGCAATGATGACGACTATGGTCTACATCATCCAGACACAGTTGCTCTCACCAAACTTTTTAATTTTAACGATAGCACAGAAACCTCATCAAATATATGTATAGCCCTCAGGGGTGGAGAAGAGTGGGATAGAAGAAAAAGAGACGACTGGTTATATGCGGCGTGGCAATAGGACGGGGTCAGCGGATTCACATCACACTGATTTTTACCTGATATTCCCCCCCCTCTCGATTGGTTATCTTTCCCCATTGCATTGGGCTTTTGGAAGACGGAATGATGCCATCTGTCTAATTTTTATATTGGCCGAGGATACTGGATGGATCACGTCGACCAAGTTATATTTTTTATGCTTGTATTTTCTCACGATGACTAGCAAGCAACACACAAAGCATTGGCCGATACCGAAAAACCCACCTGAAAACCGCACTAGCCAACCCAACAATCGCCAACCAACAAATGGAAAAGGCTTGGTGCTTGGTGGGTTGAAAACGGTTCGACACACGGGTCGGTGCGGCCATTGATCCCACACTCGGGATTTTCCCTTTTATCAATTAAACACCATCATGTCCATTTCCTTGTTTATTATTGTTTTTCTGGGTTTCTTATCATTGTTTTGATCCCAATTGGGTTGCTTAATTCATGTGGGCGAGAAGAGTGGACTAGTACACAACAGATACACCCAATCGAATTTCACAGAATTTTTTTGACCATCTGTCGTCAAGCCCAGGAGGAAGAAGAAAGAAATCCGACGCGACCTCATATGCGTTACAGACATTCATACATGGGACCTACATGGTTCTAAGCCCGAAGTAGAGAAGAGAGGAACCCACCCCGGATTGCTCGACCAGCCTCGTCTGATGTCTTTCCTTGTTGGCGTACTTTTTGAGTTTTTTTGCCCTTATTTGTTTTCCCATCCATGTCGCATTCCCGCTGCTTCCGATTAGTCATATGGCAGTCACAAGACGCCGTCGACAGTGATACTGCAGGACAGACGAGCACTGAAAGGACGACAATGACACTCTTACCGGGCCATAGAAGCCAAGGCCCGACTAGACAGCCCTCTCTTCTGAAGACCACGGCCGCCGCCCATTTAGCATCAGACACGTGCGCAAGCTCAAAATGGGGCGCGCCAGTGGGGGGAGGGGGGGGGGGGCAGAGGACGCGGCGCTAGCCTCACGAGAGAAAGGAGAGGTGGCCCTCTACGCTTTAGCCTGGCCATCGGCCCTCGTTTTAGATTCATTTCTCCGGCTTCGGCTCGCACCGTTGATGGCGGCGTGCATGGGCCCATCCGCCTTGCTAAGTAAAGACATGTACCGCACCGCCCTTGCCCACACACACCACCACTCACACTGCCCTGTCCCGTTGGTGTGGAGGGCTCCCCGAGAGAGGCCAGCTCATTGAGTAGGTCTCGATATACATTGGCACACACACGGGTACATAGCACCGACCGACCGACCGACCCTGGGTTCCCCGGCAGCTCGGGAGGCTGGGCCTGCGAGCATGATCCCGCCCACTTACCAAGCCTTCGGGTTCGGTATCCTGGAGGCTGGATCCTTTTTTTTCTTCATTGCTCCCCCTTTGTCTTTCCCCCTTCCTGGCAATTCCCATGGCTTTGGGTCCTGGGTTCTGTTAGCCCGCCACCACGGAACCCCCGGGGGGGTTTTAACAAGTCGGCGTGGCACTCCTTAGGCCGGGGTTGGCGAGCCGGCGCACTGGGTATGGTGGATTTTTGAGGACGGGTG
Source organism: Calonectria henricotiae (assembly GCA_020623695.1). NCBI lineage: Eukaryota > Fungi > Ascomycota > Sordariomycetes > Hypocreales > Nectriaceae > Calonectria > Calonectria henricotiae. The sequence continues at coordinate 50,794 of JAHVYB010000266.1, forward strand.
TGCTCCAAGACGTTGGTACGCACCCTCGGCCGGTGTCGATTTTTTCTTTTTCTTTTTACATTTAATTATGGATCCCTCGCGGTCAAAGCCCGAGTTCCAAGGGATCCGCGGATTTGGAGATGATGGTTGAAGAGCCTCGCGCCCTCTAGCTACCGCACGGCAGATGCCTCTCGATTGGATAGGGACTGAATATTTTGTCTGCTACTGTGTCCTCAGCCGGGAGAACGTGTATGGGTCTCCAGCTCTCAGCCGCCCCGACGCGCTCGAGCCCGGGTTCAACCCTCGGACAACCAGGAGGGCCTGTCGGTGTGTCCGTCCGCCGGGGCCGGCGACCAGGGCCCACGAACGCGGCAGCGGGCAGAGGCAGACAAGGGCGCTGATATTAGTGAGGCACGGCAAAGCAAGGAACAGCCAAAAGTTAATAAAGCAAAGGCCCAAATGAACCCACAATTCCCCCCAGCCGGCTGTTCATATTATGGGCTCTGCCGTCCGTCGCTTGTCTCCCTCGCTCGCCTATTACCTGCTTGTCAGGTCTAGCTTGTTCTATGTCAGCCAGACTACACAAACGACGACGACGCTTGCCTTTCAGCTGCAGGGTTTATAGCTCGCTAGCTGTCATGTTGTGGGTTTTTTTTTTCTTCTTCCTATTGAACTATTCTCTTTTCCATCTCTCACATTGAACGTGCACTACCACTCCTCTGCCGCCCTCCAATTGCTAGTACCATCCTCTCCCTATATCTTCCCTTGTCCCGTCCCATCTGTCAAGGCAACTAGTCGACCAAGCTAGTCCAGTCCACACAGCACCTCCACTACCCCCCCTTCTCCCCAGCAAGTTAGACGTAGCCGGTACCCCCCCATCCCACGTCATGGATCTTCCCGTCCTAGGGCCACTCACATCCCACTTGAGTCTTGCTGCCCTTCACTGCCTGCCCAGGAAAGGGCTCCTGTCATAACCCTGACAGGCCCACCTTTACCCTCCTCCTCCCCTCTCCTCTCCCGTCTTCAAATCCTTTCCCTTTAGGACTTCACATATAGTTCCTGTCTGTTCCGTCTCTTTCCCGTTCTTTCTAGTCTGTCCTGCTTCTGTCGACGTGCATGACACGAAACGGCTCCACGACCCCTTTCGATTCAAACGGCCACTTGTTAGGGGGGGCGTATCGTGGATGGAGATGGGCCAATAGTCCAATCGACCACTAAAAATTTTTTGGCGATTCAACTTGAGATGCCGTCCTCCGCCCTTTTCCTATCCCGATTTCCCCCCTCCTTCTTTTCCTTTTCCATCGTCTTCTTCCCCGCTCTATTTCCCAATTCCCTTTTGTCTTTTGCAGACTACAAAGCATACGCCCTCTCCCCACTCCGAGCTACATGCGTCCTTGGGAACCCGGAAACTCGAGTCGTGGTAACACAAAGCGAAGAGAGAAGCAATAATAACCTTGTTGACTGCCTAGGCTAGGCAATCACACAAACACCAACCCACCGGCCTTCTCCTCGCCCCCTCCTCCCTGTCTCGAGACCAGGTGTTGCTGGCCCGTGATGCCCTATGCTGCCGCATCTACTACAGACTCCTCCCATTCGTTGGTTTGTATGACTAAACCATACCTACATACTATACATACATACATGCATACATACAGCACCCCGATCCCAGATAAGCCGGCAAGGGGGGGTCCTGCACCAGTATTATGCTCCCGTCCGTCACAGTTACGCCGCACCAGGGGGTGTGAGCGAGTCTGAGCTAGTGAGGGAGGGGGGAGGGGGGAAGAAAGGTACGCGTTGAAGGTGCCGCAGACACCCTTCGTCGGCTCTTGAGATTCACTATTGGTTCGTCACATTGTCTTTCCTATTCGCTAGTTTCATTTTTTGTTTAAAACCAGAGGTGGTGTGTGTATGTGTGTATGTGTATATGTGTGTGTGTGTGTGTGTTGTTGTGTGCAGTTTGCGTCTGACTATTTAGTGGTCCCTATCCGATCCATCCTAGTTCCTACCGCTTGTTGCCAATCCCCATCGAGCCGTTTCGTTTGCATCCTGCCCTCCCACGTTGTTTCAATGCGCCGAACGAAACCTTCTCAGACCATCTCCCGATCCCCGCCATTGTCGCCGCCGCTCCCATATCGAGCCCCGTCCCGGTCGTCCAAACAAAGCGTCTGCCCCCTCTCTGCCTCTCCCTCTTCCTCTTCCCCCCCCCCCCCCCCCCCCCCCCCCCCCCCCCCCTTCCACACCCCACCCACCCACCCTCACCCCCCCCACACTCTCCCCCCACCACCCCCCCCCCCACCCCCCCCCCCCCCCCAGCCACCTCCCCCTCCACCCCCCCCCTCCCCCCCCCCCTCCTCCCCCGCCCCTCCCTCCCGCACGCCTCCCACCCCACCACTGCCCCCCCCTCCCCCACTCACCCTCTCCCCCTCCCCCACCCTCCCCCCTCCCTCCCCCGCGACGCCACCC
>JAHVYB010000267.1:0-36029 GCA_020623695.1 Calonectria henricotiae
CCCAATACGCACGGCCGCGTCGCCGCCCCCTCCCCGCCCCCGGCCGGCGCTCCGTTTGTGGTATCATCGTAGGATATGGTTTAAAAAATATAAACAATACAAAAAAAAAAAAAAAAAAAAAGAACCGTTCGTCCACCCGGCGGTGCCCCCCCCCCCCCCCGGGGGGGGGGGGGGGGGGGGGGGGGGGGGGGGGGGGGGGGGGGCGTGGGGAGCCGAAGTTCTTTTTATAGCGCCGAAACACCAGCGCCGGGCTCCGGCAGCGGGGCTGGAGTGTTTGCGATGGCTTCACCGGCATAAACACGGCACAAACAGGGCACCGGCAAGACCACAACAGAGCATTACTAAATGAACATCGTGATTCAGTTTGCGAAACATTGTATTTGCTACTCAACTAAGTGAGTCCCTGTCATATTTCTAGTTATTCAAATCGTGGTTTTTGCATTGCCATCATCCCGGCGGTTGTCTCATCAACTCAAAATTGAAACTCCCAATGTAAAATAGATACATTAAATATACATCTTCTCATCACATGGATCTCAATCCATGTTCCACGTGGTTCTAAAAAGCTGTACTCCTCTCCCTTTGTGATATTCTCCTTGGTGTTTTTAAAGTGGTAGACGCCGCCCTCCGTCTCTTACCTTTTCCGCAAACTGTCGGTAGTCACACGGTCCCACCACCCCTCTCACCCGAAAGGGGCAAGACCATGGAATCTTCCGCAGAGAAGAATAGTTGCCAAGGAGGGGAAGAGAGCCTCGTACGTCAGGCGGTGTATGACACCCCCTTGACAATATCGTCGGTGTTGTTTGCCATGTTTTACCGCCGCTTGCCGCTCACATAGACTCCGAAGCGTGGAAGCGACGTGCATGAACTACATGCTGGCATGCACTACTAGGTGTGCAGGAGTATATATAGGCTCGTCATTTGTTACATTTTTTTTCATTTTCGGCGTGTTTCACGCATAATTCAGAGCTAATATCGAGCTCTATCCTAGTGTCCAAGTACATTCAACTACGTCTCCAGGGGTATAATTTTGATCCTTCACAACATATCCTCTGTCAAAGAACAGCCTATTGCTCAATTCCAGTCATAACCATCTTAGTTACCGTAAACTCATCAATGCCATACTTGCTTCCCTCGCGGCCGAAACCGCTCTGCTTAACACCACCGAAAGGTGCAGCGGGGTCGCTCAAGGCACCTGGAACACGTGCATGTTAGCCAATTTCTTCTGAATCACTTTTTTGTATCTCTCTTCGCGGGACACAACTCACCAACGTTAACGCCGACCATGCCGACCTCGAGGGCCTCGGCGACTCTCCAGCACCGGTTGACGTCTCTGCTGTAAAAGTAACCTCCGAGACCCACCTCGGTGTCGTTGGCGATCTCAATGGCCTCCTGCTCAGTGTCAAACGCAAAGAAGGCAGCGACAGGGCCAAAAGTCTCCTCGGTGCAGATCTTCATGCCAGGTTTCATGTCCGTAAGCATAGTCAGACCGAAAAAGTTGGGGCCAAGATGCGGGAGGCGCTGGCCGCCGTGGACGAGGCGGGCGCCCTTGGCCAGCGCATCTTGGACGTGCTCCTCCACCTTAGCAACGGCCCGGCTGTGGATCAGCGGGCCGTGAGTGGTGCCGCTTGCGAGGCCGTCGCCGACCTTGAACCCCCGCACCACGTTGAGGACCATATCGACAAACTTGTCGTAGACGCTGCGGTGCACGAGGATGCGGTTGGCGCAAACGCAAGTCTGGCCCGAGTTGCGGAACTTGCTGGCCATCAGGCCTTCGATGGCAGCCTCGAGGTTGGCATCCTCGAACACGATGAAAGGAGCGTTTCCGCCCAGCTCAAACGAGAGCTTCTTGATCGTCGAAGAAGACTGGTTCATGAGAATTTTTCCAACCCCGGTAGAGCCAGTAAACGAAATCTTCTTGACTGCGGGATGGGTGGTCAGGACCTTGCCCACCTCGGCCGTGTTGTCGAGCGCCGTGATAATGTTCACAACGCCAGCCGGGATGCCAGCGCGGTGGGCCAATTCGGCCAGCGCAAGAGCTGTAAAGGGCGCCTCGGCGGGAGCTTTAACGACAACGGTACAGCCAGCGGCGAGCGCAGGGCCGACCTTGCGGGTGATCATAGCGGCGGGAAAGTTCCATGGCGCAATGAGACCGCACACGCCCACTGGGTGCTTGAGAGTAACAAGACGGCACGAGGGGTTGCTTGCCTCAATTGTCTCGCCGTAGATGCGGGGAGCCTCCTCCGAGAACCACTCGAAGAAGCTGGCCGCGTAGTTGACCTCACCCCTGGCCTCGGACAAAGCCTTGCCGTTCTCGAGGGTGATGAGATGGGCTATGTCCTCGGCGTTCTCAATCATGAGATCATACCATCGGCGGAGATAACGGGCCCGCTGTCGCGCTGGGGTCTTGCGATACGTGGGGAAAGCGGCGGCGGCGGCGTGGATGGCAGCCTCGGTGTCTTGGGCATCGAATTCGGGGCACTTTGCGAGCACCTCTTGGGACGAGGGATCTGCAAATCGGATAGTCAGCAGGGCACGTCTTCTTCCTTCCCTTGCATCTCCAGGGGGGGGGGGGGGGGGGGTAAGCTACGTTGTTGCATTCGCTACTCTGTTGAGGAACCTGCATCGCGCCGCGGGGGATACTCACTCTCAACGCTGAAGAGCTTTCCCGACTGCGCACCAACCCATTTGCCGTCAACGTAGCATGCTTCTTTCAGCAACGACGGGTCATTGAGATGCAGAAGACAAGGGCGGCAGCGCACCTCGGAGGGTGTCTCCGTCGTACCAGGTACAGCCATGATCATGTTTGACGATTTTGGTGGTGGTGTTGTGGTGGGTGTTTGGTACGGGTGGACTTGGTGTAAGTGAGAGAGGCCCAGCTTAAGGCTCGAGATAGGTAGACGCAATAGATATCTTGCTCTTGCCTTTTGCTTTAAATTTGTTTTGTCTTTTACGCTTTATCGAATACTGTCCCTCTCTGATCGGCCCGTCCGGTAGCCTCCTATCTCGCACCTAGCGGCCATGATGCCTTATACTTGGTAGCTTGATCCAGGACTTTGACCGAGGGGCACGGCACCCGGCCGGGACGCGGTGTAGGAGAGCGGCCGAGTGGCGCTCATCCACCATCACGGACATCAATTTGTCATGGATGATCGCCATGACTGGAGGTTTTGCTTAGCTGAGGCCCTCCAAGCCGAGTTGAAGCCGGTCGAAGCTTGCCTGGATCAGATCCCGGGCCGGCATTGTGTCTCGACCGCCTTGCTAAGCTGGAGGAGTATGTAATTTTTTTTTTCGATCTGGTGGATTACTAGGGGGCGTGGCAGAGGGTGTGTACAGATAGCAGAGCTGAATCGGAGCGGTAGCATGGAGCCTTCACCGTGGATGAGACGAGCAGCTCTGTGCCGGTAGGCGTGGGCGTGTAGCTCGGCAGGTGTGCCAAGATGAATTGGCCTCCTCGATGGTGGAGAGTTGGCGATGACTACAGACTAGCTGGTGGGGAATCGCTGGAGAAAGGGAAAGGTTCGGCATGTCACACGGGGTTGATACCGGAGCCAGTGAACGGCCAGTGCAAGGACTAGTCAGTGACCGTTTCCAGGCGCTTCGACCACCGCGATCTCGCTACCACCCACGTATGCTGCCCTCAGTGTGACCCGTGGTTGGCGCCCCCCAAATCAACTCCCATGTGGCCTCTTGAGGTGGCGTTGAGATTGCCTTGATTCTCTCTGGTGTGCCTTCTCTTTTTTTTTGTTTTTTTTTTTTGGTTGTCCCACTCTTGTTATTGAGCTGCTGTAATGCGACTGGACTGGGGAGAGGAGGCAAGGTGGACGCTCGGTATTGTAAATCCATGGGCGGCTTGGCTTGACCACAAAACATATGCCCTATGCAACTATGCAACTATGCAACGTGAGTGACGCAAACATATGCCAGCCCGATGCTAATCTTGATTATGCGCCGTGCTGTACTACACTGTATGAAAGGGGAGGGGTTGCAATCGCACCGGCCGGCCGGCACAAACAAACTCAGATGAGCAAGAATCTAGCACAGTACTCGGATCCCAGCGCTCGCCAGACACTGTGTTCTAGATTAGATGCAAGGTTACAGCACTATTCTCGCCTAACACTCCACCTCCACACCTTGTCCACCCCCGTAACCACCGTGCGTGCCTCCCTATCTACCCTCTAAATGTGGCGGCGCCGTTGGTCTCGTGAGCCTCCGGCTTCGTCCCGGTTCACTCGACTCCGGTCCCACGGCCTGTCCCACGAGCCGCCCTTGCCCTTTCTTGACGCGCGCCATGCCCATTCTCCAGCGCAGGTCAATTGCCATGACCATGTGGCGGGGACATTGGGTTCCACGCTGTGTCCGCCGACCAGCCCCCATTCCGAATCCCGCCCACCCCCGGGGCGGAGGAGGTACCAAGACTAAGAACCCAAAGTCTCAATGGGTGGGAGGAGGGGGCGACCAATTGCTATAATAGCTTCCTCCCCCGGCTGCTTGATGACTTGAAGATATTCTCCAAGATAACCCTTCATCCCATTTCCTCAAGAGACATCAAACACATTCACGATGCCTTCCTTCGTCGAGACTCCGGTCACCACCGAGATTCCTGGCCCCGTCTCCAAGGCCAGCACCAAGAAGCTCGATGCCATCTTCGATGCTCGTGCCGTCCACTTCGTGGTCGACTACAACAAGAGCAATGGCAACTACATTGTCGATGTCGACGGTAACCAGTACCTCGATGTGTAGGTTCCCTCGAGACTCAACGCCATGAAACACATCGTGTACTAACCTTTTTACTCTTCCAGCTACGCCCAGATTGCCTCCATCCCCGTTGGCTACAACAACTCTACCCTGATTGAGGCTGCCAAGTCCCCCGAGATGGCCTCTGCCCTCGTCAACCGCCCCGCCATTGGCAACTTCCCCTCCGACCAGTGGGTCGACATCCTCCGTGACGGCCTCATGAAGGTTGCCCCCAAGGGCCTCAGCTACATCTTCACTGCCCAGTCTGGCTCCGAGGCCAACGAGCTCGCCTACAAGGCTGCCTTCATGCTCTACCGCCGCAAGCAGCGTGGCGAGGGCGTCGAGTGGTCCGATGAGGAGGTCAACTCCTGCCTTAACAACTCTCAGCCCGGTTCCCCCGAGCTCGCCATCATGAGCTTCAAGAACTCCTTCCACGGCCGTGGCTTCGGCTCCCTCTCCACAACCCGCTCCAAGGCCGTCCACAAGCTGGATATTCCCAGCTTCAACTGGCCCCAGGCCCCCTTCCCTGCCCTGAAGTACCCCCTCGATCAGCACACGGAGGAGAACGCTGCCGAGGAGAAGCAATGCCTCGAGGAGGTCGAGCGACTCATCACCTCGTGGCACTGCCCCGTTGCTGGTCTCATCGTCGAGCCCATTCAGTCCGAGGGTGGTGATAACCACGCCTCCCCCGCCTTCTTCCAGGGTCTCCGTGACATCACCAAGAAGCACGGTACCGTCCTCATCGCCGATGAGGTCCAGACTGGCTTCGGTGCCACTGGTTCTTTCTGGGGTCACGACCACTGGAACCTGACCTCCCCTCCTGACATGGTTACCTTCTCCAAGAAGGCCCAGACTGCCGGTTACTTCTTTGGCAACGAGCAGCTCATCCCCGACAAGGCCTATCGTCAGTTCAACACCTGGATCGGTGACCCTGCCCGTGTCATCATGTGCAAGGCTGTCATCAAGGAGATCCTTGACAAGAAGCTGGTCGAGCAGACCGCCCGCGTCGGTGGCCACCTCTACAAGGAGCTTGAGCGTCTCGCTGCCAAGTACCCCGAACTTGTGCAGAACCTTCGAGGCAAGAACCAAGGGTAAGCTTTGAATTCCCCAGAAACACAAATAAATCAAAGATTGTCATTTCTAACAAGCTCTCATAGTCACTTCATTGCCTTCGACACCAAGGACCCTGCCGGCCTTGTCCGCTCCATGCGCGCCATCGGTGTCAACATTGGCACCTGCGGCCAGAACACCGTCCGACTTCGCCCCATGCTCATCTTCGAGGAGTCTCACGTCCCCATCCTTGTCAACGCCCTCGACAAGGTCCTCGGCGCTCAATAGGCTTGTTTCGTCACAAAGACGAAGAAATAGGAAAAGACAGGCCCGACAGGACACAATGGAGTTTATACCAACATGTTAACAAGCGTGCATTTTTTGGGTTTATGAAAGAGAAAGGAACGCCTTTCGGCAGTAAAAAAGGACTGGCTGGACGACGGGCTTTGAGATGGTAATACCTGGGTGTGGGAACAGACAGGCGTCATATAAGACGGAAGTAGTTCTACGCTGGGCGTATACAGGAAATGAAAAATGATGAATTTTATATGGTTGGATTTCCAACGCTACTGTGGGTGTCAACCGACAATGTTCTTGATCTCTGAAGTCTGGAGTTTCTTATTTTTCCTTCTTATTTTTTATTTTTTATTTTATTCTTTATTTTATTTTTCTTAAAAAAGAAAAGAAAAGAAAAGAAAACAACCCCCAAAAAACCCCCACCAAAGTGATAACAGTAGTCCATCTGGAGATGCAGTGTGTATCTGCTGCGACTCGGCGTATGGGTCGCTGCCGGTCCAAGGACGGCTCCCCGCGCACATAACTCGGAATTGCATCGGACATAATAATGATCATCCCCAAGAGAGAAGATGCTGGGCCTGGGGAAGTGTGCCACGTGCAAATCTTATCATAAACGAGACGAGGATGCAACGAACGGCTGCAACCGGCGGCATGCAGCGCTCGGAACGTGACGGGGTTAATTTACTCTGATTGCTGGGTCTGGGTCTAGGTCTCGGTCTTGTTCGAGCAGGGCGTCCTGCGTGGCTTGCATTGGTCGCTGAAAGGATTGGCAAAGGCTTGCTCGGCTGCATTGCAGCAAGAGGATCGGGAATCTGCGATCCTCAGGGCCCCGCGGTCGTCGGATTCGGCCGACATGACTGAGATTTTACCCGGGTTTTGGGTGCCACTTGTCAGGGTCTACGGCTATTCTCGATTTAAGTGCAAAACGAAGGGGGACCGGGCCGTTCTGTCAAGTCGTCCCACGACCCCGAATCCATACGCCGCAAACCCGCCTCTTCCGGTCGGAGTAAGCCTCTTAAACTGAGCTAGGAACGGTGGGAGCAACCAACGGAACGGTGTGGATGTCCATTGGCTGTCTGTGGCGCTGGGGGATGGGGTTATTGTTGCTGTTTTGGGCTCCTCTACAGATGGGAAGGGCGAGGAGGGGTTGGATATGCAAGTCGAGCAGCCACAAAACTATACGCTGGTTATGCGAGCCATTGAGGAGCCAGATATCGAGACGAATGCAACTATAGCCGTCGAACCTATGATTACGAGTCACTACTCACATGAGGGCTATATAGCATGTCTTAGGGAGAGGGGTTAACGTGAGATCAGGTCGAGCGAGGTGGGTGCCAACGAGGTAGGATGCCATGGCTGCTTTTCAAGCCTTGTTGGGTGGATAAGTTTCACACTCAGTGGGCACGATTCAAACTCAATCAAGGATCTATCAGCTTGCAGAGATGCTGGTTGCCCAATTGACTGAGAACCTGAACGGGGGGCGGAGGTAGTAGCAGGTTGATACGAGCATGGGTTGCTTCGGCACACAATCAATGCATCGCTTGCAACGTCGGGCTTTGTGATTGAACTGAAATCTCTCGAGGGTCGGATCGCCGCCCCTCCCGTTGATGCAGCCATCACAGCCAGGCTTCCGAAATGGAGGGTGGCCTGCCCAAAGAGCCCAGCAGCCTGGTTATGTAACAAAGGCGGCAGACCAAGTCCGCCCCTACCGCTCCCAAAACGGAGGGAGACAGCGGTTGGTGGACACTGTCAATTTGCAGGATGCAACCGGGGACAGTTGCCTCATCTCGACTCGGAATCCCTTGCTGCTGAGTTCTCGTGGTTAGAATGCATGGGTCGTTGTGCGCAAGCCCATGGGATCGGGAGCCATCTCGCATCACGGTGGCTATTGCCAGGGGATTAGCGAGACGGCGGGATGGGGATGCTTGATCTTGATGCCGGGGAGCGTCGTCATGGATAATGCTCACTGATGGCTGCTGTCCAGGCCACAGCACCAACTAGTCGACAGAGCTGAAGCAGGCAACCCCGCAAGCAAGGACAATATGAGATCTGGGGACGAGACATCGGCTTGGCTGCGCGAGATCATCGTTTCAATAGGCGGCAGCACCTTGAAACCGTGCTAGCCTATCCCTGGATATACGGCATTACTGCGCAGTGTTGCATGCTTGTAGGCTGGGCTGGCTGTTTGTGATGGGTATGGCTGGGCCATGGGCTGCAGAAGAGAAAAAAAAGGTCCGTCGGTGGTCTTCCCCACCTGCACCCCGACCCTAGTCGCAATGAGGCGTCGCAACGTGTGTCGTGTCTTGGTCAGTACGGCTTGTCTCTGAGTGTGGAAGTGTGAATCGGAGAAATACTATTTGTTCATCTGCTGTGTTGCTCGATGGTGGGCGCTGAAGGCTGTGACGGGAGAGATGCTTAGCGTGTTGGTCAGCAGATCCCTAGAGCATCATTGTGCTTGGCAATGCGTCGCAGCCATAGCTGCGTCGTCATGGCTGCCTGGGTTGCATTGTGATTATCGCATTGCTTGCGCCGTCGTGCGCGGCCAGATGAGACTACGACTCAGTTAGTTGACTTGGCGGTTTCGCATGGTCTTCCTTTCGCATCCCGCCCCGCCCCGCCCCGCCTCAGGATGAGGTGATAGACACAGGACGGAACGAGGCAACAGTCCAGCTCCGGGGCTGGTTAACCTTGAAAGTGTCTGAGACATTGACGACAGCGGCGGAGGCGCGCCTGTCATTGAACGTGTAGTCGGATGCAAGTGGAGGGGTACCTAATTGGATTGGGGCCCGTCGCTTCGACCTATTTTTTCTTTTTCCTTGCGTAATGCAACTCGTTTTCTTGCTTTTTTTTTCGGACCTACTTCGTTTCCAAGTTGGTTCCAATCTAGGTCCCATACTCCAGACCAAAGACCCAATAAAGCAACCCCCTGGACCCTTGGAACACGTGCTCAGAAAGGCCTGGAAATAAGCTATTTTACATATACATACTCGTTTACACAGCAACGCCAGCACCGGCTTAGTTGCTTTCGCCGCTGCATTTTTAAGTAGTCTCGGCGGCACAGCAGCGGGTGACCGACTGATATTCTCCGACCATGTGGAACGGAAGCTAGCCCCTACACACAAACACCAGCGATATGGATACAACCACTGCAATTGATTGCAAAGCCTTCTCCTTTGTCCCACGCTCGCTACCTGCTGCCTCCTCCCACTCGCTGTGCCCACACGTGAAGCGTAGAGCCGACCTAGGCTCGCACATCAAATACCAGATCCATTTCATTTACCATCCTGCACTCCATCCAGGTCCCCATCTCCATTCACGTCTCAACGACTGTCGCCTCCCAGCCCAATCCCTATCCTAGTACCACCCCCCTCCCCCCTCCCTCTCAAGCTTCACAAGGATTCCCCCCAAATCCAGCCTGAGAAAAGCAAGGTGTTTTTGGTTGCCACCAATTGGCTCCTTCACGCCCACCAGCTTGTGTGGGCGGCCATCGTGCGCCTCTTGTCGCTTCCTGCGCTGCAGCTTCCACCACCTCCGCAAGTGGGCTTCAGGTCCTGGGCTATGCAGAAATCTGCAGCAACCACCCCGGGGGGGCCGAGGAGGACCGAGACGCAGAATGTATGTCTGCCTGTACGACAGGCGGCGTAGACGAGCCAGACCCGGCGGCATTTGCATCTTGGACTTGGCCCAGACACAGCGCAGGAATATTGCTCTGCTGCATCTATGCGGCAGCTCGGTCGTGAGTGGTATGTACCTGGGTACACAAGCAGCTATATCCTAGCGTCCTGCGCGCTTCCCGACTATGTGCTCTGCCCCGCGTCGCAACAACTAGGCGCTCTATTCCACACACGTTGAGATCCAGTTGCATGTTTAGTCGTCCGCCAGCCCTGCCGCCCATCTTTGCCCCGGAGCAGCACATGAGCAGATGGGGTGGTACCTTGGCTGGATTAGCAACCAGACCACTGCTCGCCTCTACTCAACACCAAGCGGGGCAAGCGGAGCCATTGCATGAGGGTGTTAGCCAGTGAGCAAGGGGTTTGAAGGTGCAGCAGCTCCGCCAATGTCACTAAAAGTGGCGCTAGCCGCGATCCCCGCGTCTTACTTATCTCGCAGGTGACAGCCACGACCACGGCCAGCGGCCAGATGCGCAGAGAGCCAACCAGTGAGTCCGTCTCTGACACCAAGCCACGAGGTTACCATTACCTTCCCATGCTTTGTCCTACCCAACCTTGCTTCAGTACTTCTACCTTGCCCGCGCGCCCACCACCGCATCGTCCCGCTCATAACCTACCTACATAGCCAGAGCCATAGCCCCTTGGCTTGCCCATCCCATCCCATCCACCCCCATTGCGAAATAGGCAGCTCAAAACCGCTCGAATACCTCGGTCTCTCACCTCGCTCGTCTGACTCGCCCGCGCCAGACTCCCCATCCCAGCACGCACCAGGCCGCCGCAGCACGCCAGCCAACCCGCAGACGTGGATTTTTTAGTGGGCAGCTTGCCGTATTCATCCATTGATTTGGCCTTGCTACTGCGCTGGGTCCCGGATGGAGCTTTTCGTTTCTCGAACCTCGATCGAGTACTGAGCCGCAAAACCCGTGATCCCTTCAACATCAACCTCCGTCTTGCACGCCCCGTCCGCCTCTTCAGCTGTCGCCCTTGTGTTCCCGCTAATTCCAAGCCGTTCCGCCCGTCGCTGGGATCTCCGGGCTCCGCGCCGCTCGACGGTCCCAGGGGGACCTTTCCATCCGTCCGCCGTTTCGGCCCCGCGCCGCCGCGCGCTCCCTGACCGAATGAATGGACAATCAACAGAGCCTGCAAAAGCACAGGCAGCGTCGCGATGCTGAGCGAGAGCGCAAGCGAGCTCTTCGAGCGTAAGTTCCCTCTGTAGTTTTCCCCGCCTGCGTTGCTCGCCATCGTGCCCCCGACCGCCGTTTCCAACCCACCGACACTACCCTAGCCCTCTCACATGTTGCCCTCAACCTTAGCATCTTCACATGCCGTCACTTGCGCTCATCACTTTGTGCGCCTTGCTTCACTCAATCCCCATGCTGCTTCAGTCCAGCCCTCACATCGTATACTTTGGACTAATCGCACTTCTCCCCTCAGTTGTGATGGCTGCCGACGCCAAAAGGAAAAGTGTGATGGTGGTGTCCCTTGCCGGCGATGCACTCGCTTGCGTCGCACTTGCGAATTCCTAGGCCCAACAGCCAGAGATGGCGATGGTGCCGCGGACGGTTCTGCCAGGTAAGTCAATGCGACTAATTTTGTGGCGTTTCCACTCTTCCCATGGCCTACAGCTGACGACTGCCCCGTTTCACGCATCACAGGAATCGCTCCAGCTCCAACAACGCTGAGCTTCTTCAGCGCATTGCTTACATGGAAAAGATCATCGCCCACTATGCTGGCCCCATCTCATTTGACACAGAAACTCTCAAGAACATGGCTGAGTCGATGGACAAGACTCCCGAAACTACCGGCACCTTGCAAGCTAACCCAGTGGTTGACTCATCACCGGGCTCCGAGTACCTTGGCGTTGACGATGAGAACTTCACTGTCCAACCTCTTGACAACAATACTACTCGTAAGATCTTCTGTCCCCGTTATTGCGTCACCTTGAGACACGCCATTAACAACTATTCCAGATTATTCTGGTGAGTTTTCTCACTGGAACTTTTCCATGAGAATCAAGCAATGGATTGAGCAGTGTGTACCTGAGGGAAATCGCATTGTACGTTCTCTCTTCTAATTGTCAAAGTTGATGGCGGTCCTTTCTAACCCAAGGTCCGACTAGGATGGCACCCCAGCTTCTTTAAGTTTCAAGGAGTATTACCGAGCCGAGGAGCTTCAGTCCTCAAACGCCTTGTCTTCTCTAGCTTCCCTGCCACCTCGATATGTTGCCGAATTCCTTGTCCAGGCCTTCTATCAGCACGCCGAGACCAATTACTTTTACGTCGATCGGGGCTGGCTCGCTGAGCAGCTCGATCTTGTCTATCAGAATCCTGGTGCGGTCTCTCGTCGAGAAGTCGGTACTATCTGCATAATCTGGATTGTCTTCGCCATCGGCACTCAATACGCCTATCTCGACTCGCGCCCAGACAGGGGCCATGGCAAGGGCAACATGAACGACAGTCCATTTTCGGAGGACACAATTGGTATCATGTTTTATCAACAGGCTTGCAAATTGGTTCCAGATGTTATTACTGTCGCGTCTCTGGAAAGTGTTCAGGCGATACTTCTCATCGGCATCTATACCTTGCCCCTAGATGCCTCGGGGCTATCGTACATCTATCTCAATCTCGCCGTGAAGCTTGCCGTTCAAAACGGTATGCACAGGCGATACCCTTCGGAGGGTATTGATCCTTTTGTTCGGGAGACGAGAAATCGCGTGTGGTGGACAGCATATACAACAGAAAAGTACATACTGAAGTTGAACGATAATTTAATATCAGGAGACTAACGCGTTAGTAGGCGAGTGGGAATATACCATGGGCGGCCAACTTCCATCTCGAACAAGGATGTGGATGCGGAGATGCCTGTCGATCGACCGGACATCATGCCATCCAACCCCACGAATATTGCGCACATGCTCACTACCTTACGGCTGAATCAGGCCCTGGGAAACATTGCCCATGAAATGTATGTACACCCTCATCAAAGCTAAACGAGCCACATTCATTGTTCGACCATGTGCTGACCAGCTTCGGGTAGATCTGTGCTCAGGACAGCCCAGAAACATGAGATTACCGAAGGCCTCAACAGGGTGATTGAGATGAAGGAGGATCTTCGGAAGTGGTGGGACAGTCTTCCCGAGACCGCGTTCCGCAAAGAGACCAACCTTCAGAACCCCATCATTTCTCGGGCGGACATGCACCTAAAGCTCGAATACTGTCTGCTCCGTATGTACGCCGGTCGAGCCTTTATTTTTCCACGTGAGGCGATCAAGGGTAATGCCAGTACATCGAGCTCGCCGACCGACTCGAACAACCCACGGCCAACCACACCTCACAAGTCCAATCCCCGTTCCATCCTTGTCGCCGACTGCGTTGAAGCAGCGCTGGCAGTCATCGACGCATGCCACCTGCTCAAAAACACTATTGGTCTCGCACGGGCTTCGTATACCGAATTCAGCTCCTGCCGCGCGGCCTTGCTCGTTGTCATCACGCAATGCCTTCAGAAGAAGACTGACAGGCTTCGAGATGCCCTACGCATTGGCATGTCAATGATCAAGGAGATGTCGGCCGGTGGCGAGTCTGCTCGCTCCGAAGCATCATTGATTGAGGTGTTTGAACGCGCTATCTCAAGACTCGATGCCACGGTTGAGTCTTCTGGCCGTGAGTCGGAGTACTCGCGATTCAAAAAATGGGAACTTCTCTGGAAGAATGATGTACCCACCCAAGAGATGCACCAGGATGCCTCACCGGATACCGCAATGCCCCTGCCTCCCAACCCATCGGCATTTTGGCGCGGGAACGGGGCTGGAAGCACGACCAGGCCCGGTATGCCGGCAATGCAGGCACCAAGTCCCTTCATTGGAATGGATACCACTTTCCCATCGGTCCCACAGGTGATGGATGAGTTTTCTACGCTTTTCGGGTATGGCTTTGGTCCAAGCCCTGAAAGCATGGCTGGTACTGGAAACGGTGGGATGTGGATGGGCCCCTGAGCCGTTGAATTCACAACCCACCAAGTCAACGCTGCAAGTCGACCCATCAGGGGGAAATAAAAACAAAAGCCAGAAATATGTGTCAAGCCGCTAAGCCAACGGTAAACGACACCGTTGAAGAGTAGAAATACTCTTCAATGTACACTAACCGTCACAGATCTACCGATCTGAATGCCCACCGTCCTACCGAAACTTTCGTCAAAAGGAAGCCAGTCTCTGCCTAGATTCGGCACCGCCATCAGTCGACAATAAACTTGGAGTGATGTGGGAGTATTGCACACTGCGATCAAAAAGTTTTTGGCTCGCAAGAATAGGGCCGAAACACCCCTTTACTCCTAATACCGAGGAGTATTGGGTCCCCAGCACTCTCATACTGGGCTAATTGGTCCTTATACATTTTCGTTACCGGAGACGGAGTTGTAGGATTAACAAAATGGTGGGGAGAAACCATTGAAGCAAATCTAAAATCGCATGTAAGTATAGCTAGCATAAGGAGGAGTGGTGTTTTTATTGGATATTGAAATTGCTGGGTTTCTTGACAAGGGGTCAACAAATGAGCATATTTGTATTTTGGGAGAGCGTGTGCTTCGAATGGGACGGTTGGTTGAAGAAACTATTAAAAAAAAGGAGCGAAGGGGGGGCCAATGGAAGTCCCCTGGCTATCTGCTTTTTTCTCATAATGTCAAATCCAAAAATGTCGTCGCAGTCAGCATGGACTGTGGGTGTTGTTGGTGTTGCCGTACTGCCACCTCATCTGCTCTTCTGCTCAGTCACGTTTGTCCTTCACTTTCGTTATTGAACTAGTTTGCAAAGGCCATCTTTGCAATGAGGTCCAAATTACTAAAAAACTAGACGGCATAGATTTCCGTTCATACGTTTAGATACACATGCCGCTAGGATTGCACACCGGCACCCAAATTATCGCGAGGAGGCATAGACTAGTGATACAGCAGTTTTGAAAACCTTTTACAAAAGCCCCTCAGAAAACGTACACAGCACATTACTATTGCAAATGCGCTTAAGCACGCATAGTAGATCGCTTCTGTGACTTGCGTAGCTCTTTTTCCTTCTCCTTTTCGAGGTACTTCTTTTGGGCCTTGGCGTCGAGACCCTTGAGATCAGCCTCACGCTTGGCCTTCTTGGCCTTCTCACGCTCAATCAAACGCTCCTCGTTACGCTCTTCCTCCGCATTCTTCTTGATTTCGGCAATCATGCCCTCACGGGTGTTACGAACCTTCTTGAGAACTTCGGGGCGGAAGTGGGCGTTCTTGACCAGCAAGTCGGGAAGTCGCAGGAAGTAAGCGAAGAGGGGCAGGAGGGCATCGTAGTTTCCGCCGGAAGGCAATCGGTACCTAAGGAGAATTCGCTTGCGGGGGGCCGTCTCCTCGAGGTTGGCAGGCTTGTCACCAGGCTGGTCAGTGATGACGAGGTACTCGAACAGGTCACCTGCGGATTTGACGGCATCAGCCAGCTCCTGTGTGAGGAGGGCCTCAGTGATTTCAGCGTTTTCACTCATTACAGTTGTCCAGGCGGGGAGCTTGGAGTTATCCTTGGTAGAGGCTAGGGACAGGTCGTATCGTTCCTCGCGAGCCTTCTGCATGTTGTCCTTGTTGACGATGGCCCAGACGAAATTGTCATAGGTGCTCTTGGGGTCCTTGGCGCGGAGTTCGGCGGAACCGGGCACAACAGGAACAGTCAGGCTCTCTCTGCCATCGAAGGGATAGGTAGTGGCCTCCAAGACATCATAGGGAATGGGGAAGGACTCGACAAAGTAACCTAGGGCCTTCTCAAAGAAGTTGACAATGGGGTTGAACTTCTTGGTCAAGGTAAGCTTGACATCGGTGAAGGCAACGTTCTGGCGGCCAGAGGCATATGTAGCAAACTCGAAGAGCGACTTCTCCTTGATGAGGGTGTCAGACTTGACATCATTGTCCATGGTGGGGACGTCAGCGAATCCAACGAGGGCATATTCCTTCTTAAGGACAGCAGCATTGGCGCGGATCCAGGACTTGGCTCTGGAGCGGTTGGCACGGGCTCCAATCATGTGAACAATGAAGATGACGGCTGCGAAGGCAAGAATGATACCCTCAGCCTTGAATTCGGACAGAGAGTGGCGCTCGTGGATGTTGTACCACTTTGTGTAGGGGGGGGCCGTAGCGGAAGGCGAGGCTGCCTCAATGGTAGCGCCAGCAGGCTCGGGCTCGGGGACGGTGCTGGCAGCGCTGGCAAAGTCGGCAAAGTCTAGGCAAAGCGCATGTTAGCTGGCAAAACTTGGTGGTGTCTCGCGCCGTCGGAGACATCAGGCGAGCACTTTGAGGCGCGTCGCTTCACGGCAACGCCACATATACAATTACTCACCAGAGTCAGGGCTGGCGGCCGGGGCAGGGGCCTCGGACTTTGCGCCGCCGAGAATGTTCTTGAGGAAGTCGGCCATGGTTGGGACTCGAAGATTGGATACGGAGCCGTAAGCCGGAGGAGAGAGGAGGAGGTTTTGGCCACGCCGCCAGGAGGAGGCAGAAAACTGATGTGGGCAAGTGAGGTGGGCGCGGAGAGCTCCTACTCAATTCGGATGGGGAAAAGTGGGGCGGATACGCCTCCAGACCCCGACAATCTGGGGCAAGCATATGTCAAATCTCATTTGTCGTTGATACTTGGGAGCATTGCAGCCTCATGAGCCTTTCGACAGCCACGGCGCACTCGCATGACATTAATACTTCTTGAAACGTCCCCATGGCAGAGCCTTCTAGTTGTCTTCAGAGCACAAACCCACCACGACTCCAAGCCTTCTCGCTGAATTGGCTATCGGGGCTAATACTTAAGCGAATCAGGGACTCTTATCACGCCATCAAATATCTACCCCTGGCAGATTAGCTTCACGCTTCTTTTCGATTCCTCTGATTCCATGTCAAATCTAGACAGGAACGAGTACATCTACATAAAATACTACACTTGAGTTTTTATTTATTTTTAAACACAAACACCCACTGATCCAATCCCAACCGGTGGAGTGGTAGCAACCAAGATACTGTGATACGCTCCTCGTCTCTTACCCTGGAGTCGACGACTCCAAGTACACTCACATGACATTACATCATGTACCCGTTGCCTCTTGTCTTGCATCGGTTGACTAATGCTCAATTGGTGGCTTGTAGGCACTTATATAACCCTTAATTTGTGTTTTTGAGATTTGACTGGTGCATCGTTAGTTGTTTGAAGATTCGCTTTGACGCCTCATCGAAAAAAAGCAAAAACGCGTGAAATGAGACGTTCCAAATACGCACAAGCTCTTCCAGGACAAATATATCGCCAAATTGTCCATAATTAATGAATATGAAGTATAATATTATTGCTTCAGAAGAATGCCGACGTCGTTTGTCCAATTGACCCACTTTCATGGTTCGCAGATTGCCTGATTGGGACTGTCTAGTTTCCCGTTACCCTGCCAACCCTCGGAACTCAAGGCGCGACGTCAGTGATCTTTCGTCGCCATCAAGTAAACCAAATTCGTCTTTGCCAACAAGCCAACGCCAAAATGTCGCGAGCAACTACAGCAAAAAAGTACGGAAAACCCTCCAAGAGGTCTAAAGCTGAGCGGCTATTTGCCGAGCTGCCTCAGAGCCCCATCCGGATCCAGGCCAAGACCAGAGACCAGAAAGACGAGGTCGAGTCTCTAACAGCGAAGATATCTTCAGTCAAAATTGAGGACATACCATCACCTCGAAGATCGCCCAGGAAGGTCAAGAAAGCGCTGCAAGTAGTCGAAGATGAACCAGTAGAGACCGCCTGTGAAGATAAAGAGGATCAAGGCAAGGAGGCCCAAGCCCAAGAGACGGGCAGCACCGAATCCACAGAATCAGGATCCACAGACGATACGCTGTGCGCCGCGGTTCGGGATACTGAATCTGAAACAGAACAACGCGACGCAAACCATGAGGAACTAGCGGTGCCAGAAGAGAGCCAGGCGGAAGCTCCATTGCGCATTCTGACATGGGGTGATGTCTGTCCACCTGGCGATAACATAGTCAAGATTGCCGAGGCATCCTACGCAGAAGTTTATCGTGTAACAAACGACCGTGGAACCAGTATCATCAAAGTCATCCGCTTGCCATCACCAATAAAACCACAGACCAAAGCTCAGGTGAAGTCTGGCCTGGTGGACGAGGAACCTCATGCCGACGAAGATGTCCAGGGTGAACTGCAGATTTCCGAATGGCTGGCTGACATCCCTGGATTTGTGGTGTACAAAGAGCGATATGTGGTCCAAGGCAAGACGACACCAGAGTTGCTCGAGACACACCAAAAATTCCACAAGAAGATGAAGAAGCAGGACCCAGACAGGGCGCAATTCTACCCTTCCCCAAGTCGGTATCTGGATGATACACGATTTCTTGTGGTGGAATTGGGCGATGCTGGAAAAGCGCTGGAGGATTGGAAGCTGGACGCCGAGGCTCAACTATGGGACATTTTCCTATTGGAGGCAATCGCATTGGCAAGAGCAGAAGACCTCGCCATGTTTGAGGTATGATACCGTAATTTACCCTGCCGGAATAAAGCGACTAACTGAAGCAGCATCGTGATCTCCACGAGGGAAACCTCTGCATTAAACAGATAAAACCTCCCACGGAGATAGGGCCCAGATCAAGCGGAGTGTTTGGCTTCTCAGGCTTGGACATTACAATTCTTGATTATGGGCTCTCCAGAGCCGAAGACTTGTCTGTTGACGACGCTGTACCAGTGGCTTTCGACTTGGAAAGAGACCTTAGCCTTTTCACCAGTACCCACGCACCGCAATGCAAAGTTTATCGCCAGATGAGATCCTTTTTCCTCCGGGCCGACAGGAAATGCCTCCCCCCCGAGGCTCACGACACACCATATGCCAAAGGCATCGACGGGCCTATCTCATGGGATGCATTTGCACCATACACCAACGTGCTTTGGCTGGCGTATCTTTACGGGTACTTGGTGGGTCACTTTAAAGGGGATAAAAAAGAGCTGGCTCGCTTCAAGAAAGAGACCAAGGAAATGTGGCTATATCTCAATCCGGATGCCAAAGCGAGCGTGCCGTGCTTCGGTAGCGCTGCAGACGTGGTCTGCTTTGCCGTGGAGTCAGGGTGGATGACCCAAGAACAACTCATCGGTGTGGATGATTCGGTGTTAGAACGGGGTGATAGCATCATCCTCTCACGGGAAGATGTTCATGAACCTGCGCAAGAGGGATCGCCAGTGCGCAGGTCGACGCGGAAACGAGCAGCATAATACTACTATACGAGGATGGAGTTCATGGTGGACTGGCAATCGGGACTAGGGATTGGGCCTTTGGATAGATTTAGGTTCGGCATTCGGCGTTTCTGGCGGAACCATAGATACCATATTGTTTTGCATCGCGTTAGTTGTGAGTCGGCGTTGCGACTTGCTTTGACGCGTAAAGTTGCCTGTTTAATGGCGAATAGACGGAAGCCGGGGAGTAGGCAAAACATGGTTGTAGCATACTACTTTTGAAATATTGAGAATATTACATTGTTGATAATGTTTAGCTCACTGTCCTGGATCAGGTCGCTCGCAAACTGAGCGCGGACGAGTACACATGGGAAGTGACATGGACTTTCCAACATAATGCTCGGCACAACAAGAGAAACCAGCAATAAAACCGACAATATGTAAACAGGCCATCTTGGTATGGTTTGACTTTGACGAGTGAATTGGGCTAATCATAGGCCTCGCTCTCACTGCCCATTGCAGTGTGCATTGTATTGAATTCCCCGTTGACAGCATACCGAGCCAGACCGACAGGAAACATGAAATGACTCGCAGACCATTATCGCCATTGCCACAATTCCTTTTCTTTTCTCTTCTTCTCCTTTTAGTGAGCTTGGCGCCATTGATTTCGCACATACATCTTCTGGTTGGCAATCCGCGGAAAGAAGTCCGTAAATTACCTAGCTTGTCGCTCAGTCGCCGTGTGGGTCATGTCTTGAATTTACAACATGAACGTCTTCTCGCTTCGTTACTCGTGATCCATTTTTGGTGATTTGCCTTTGCCCTTTTCCATTAACCGAACTTTACCAGTTGGATGCCATATTCACCTATCACAAGAGGACGAGAGACTCGAAGTATGTTTCATATATTTGGTATGACTGTGACTTGTTATTTTGAGTAACTCGTGACTAATTTAGTGATACATCTGCAGCTGTGCTGGTGGAGAAACGAACCGAGAATAACAATGGTCGGAA
This sequence comes from Calonectria henricotiae, assembly GCA_020623695.1. Taxonomy (NCBI): domain Eukaryota; kingdom Fungi; phylum Ascomycota; class Sordariomycetes; order Hypocreales; family Nectriaceae; genus Calonectria; species Calonectria henricotiae. The sequence continues at coordinate 19,977 of JAHVYB010000267.1, forward strand.
ATGGTCCACGGGCGACCACCCCCCCAAAAAAAAACCAAAAAATAAACCACCAAAATAACAAAGCTAAAGATTATATGAAAAGGAAAAAGAGCCACCCATCGTCATCGGAACGGGTGTTCCTAAATAGGAGATGAAGAGCGTGTACCTGCATAATATAATATAACACGAACTCGACCTTTTTGAATGAATTGATCCGTAGTCTTATTCGGAATGCGGAGGACCTCGGGGGATCTTCCAAGGCTGAGGTTAAGGAGCTACCTTGGCCAACCAAGGGGGTCCCACCGAGACAGTGCTGTAGGCCGCCAGAACGCGTTGAAAACAGGGCTGTATTTTGATGGGATGCAGGTACCGACTAACAACAGCCGGGGCTAATATCAGCAGTGAAGCTCTCTGGCCTCGGCCTGTCCCGGACCTCTCGGGAACCCCTGTCGACCCCTGTCACAAACCACATACGCCCCTGTAACCTCGCAGGTGCTAGTGCACATCCTGTTGGAGCAGCCGCCGACAAGTGGAAAGCTACGGCGGGTGCCCTGACAGCGCAGCCACCTGACTTGGCGAGGAGCTGAGGTACCGAGGCTAAATGACCAGGAAGGCCCGAAAAACACGCCCACCGCCCACCGCCCACCGCCCTGGGTTCTGGCTGGCTGGCATCCCCAAGATTGAACCACATGTCACGGTTGGGAATTCGCTCTGACGCGTGCGCCCAATATTCCTTGTCCCTGCTTCCCTACGGCGGCATGCAATATCCTTCCATCACAACCTCCTTCTGCCGTCTGTTCAATTGATCTACTGACTCCTGTGCATCCGCCTTCGTCACTGCATCCGCCAGCTGACCGTCGCTGGTCACTGTTCCTCTGCATCCTCCGCCCGGCCTTGTGAGTTTCGGCGTCTTCAACGCACTCAGCGCATCGTCATCGGCTTCGCTTTCGCTTCCTCCTCCATGTCCGCCCCGACCGTCACTTGACCTCCCCCCCCATTTCCTGCCACCACAATGTCGTCCTCCAACGGTAAACCGACACGAATGAGCTCGATGCCCATGGCGTCGCGGTCTGCCGCCCCGACTGGCTTGAAGAACAGCATGTGGGCGGCTCCCATGTCTGCTACCTTGCCGTCGTCCTCAGCCTCGTCCACGTCGTCCCGACAGCCTTCTCCAATTTCAAAGACATACCGCCAAGCTTCTACTCTATTCCTCACTCGCCGTCTCCCCGAAGCCTTGACTACACTCCTGCCACTCATCACGCCCCCTTTGGGCGTGGATGAGGGCGAGCCTGCTTCTGTTGCCACTGCATCCAAGACTACCCGCGTCAAGGTCTGGAGCCTGTACCTCACCATTCTTAATGCCATCGTCGAGTTGGAGCCGGACGAGGGCAAGGATGCGTTTGGAAATCAGGAATGGAGGTCATTGTGCACAAAGGTCCGGGAGGGAGACATATGGGATGTGGTAGTTCAGAATGGGTACTTTGGCGTTGAGGGTGACGTTGATGCGGATGTAGTCATCAACCTGTAAGTTCTGGAGCGCGCACCTCGAAATTTCCATGACAATGTGGCTGACTTGGAACAGCGCGACCCTACTGCTCGCGCACGCTCGGGACCAGATTCTCAACCAAACGAAACTCGAGGCATATCTTGCTTCGTTCGACTCACCTAATCTTGACATTATCGGTCGACTTTCTCAGTCGCCTTCCCCCTCTCCGCGGATGAACCGCTATCGATCGCCAGCCAAAGGAGCAAGCGGCGCCAATACCCCTAGAGACCTCAACTCGAGAGTAAAGATTCTCGAGCTATACACCCTTCATGTGCTTCTTCGCAATAATGAATGGGACTACGCCCGCGAATTTATCACCATGAGCTCGGTGCTCGACGAAGAGCGCCGCGAAGCATTCCTCCAAGCCTTGCAGAGTCTACACGAAGAGCAGCTGGTCCAAGAGAAACAGGCCAAGGAGGAGCAGGAACGACAGGAAGAGCAATTGCGCCAGGAAATTGAAGAAGCCAAGAGATTGCGTGCGGATAATGAAGAGAGGGAACGAACGAGAATAGAGGAGGAACGTGCAAAGCGAGAGGGGAGCGAGGTTGACTATGGCATCGACGAAAAGATGAGCCATGGCTCTTCGGCGGCAGCATCGATTGATCGCAACAAAAACAACCGAACGCCATCAGCTGCGGCCCGGCAAGCTAGGAGGCCAAACGGAAAGGCTGTGGCGGCCCCAACACTTACCTCCCGTGCTTCGATGGTTATTACAAGATTGCGCCATGTCGTCGAACAACTTGGCACATCACTTAACGCAAACCCCGTGATTTTGGCTAGATTCCTGGCTTTCATCATCGGGATTATTATCATGTTCGGACACCGAGGAATCAGAGAGAGGATCCAGAGAGTACTGGGCGCCTCATGGGATAAGATCAGGGCGACCGCTGGGATGGGAGTCAAGGTCACTTATATTTGACTTGACCAAATCATTTTCCCTTTCTTTTCTATGTATCATATATCATTTCACGCATCATGAGGAGTTTAGGATGGGTAGATATTCAAGCCAGATCAGATGTGGTAATAGTCACAAAATGTCAATAAGGTAGCAAGCAATACAATAGTTGTTTCAGTATCATTCGCGATCGCATTCGTATCCCAATTGCAACTAGATTCCATGTCCCTATTTCATCATCGCACGGAAAACACACCAAACGCCAGTGATGCAAGGTCTAAAGTTATTCTTTCGTCCTTCAACCGCAACATAAATACCGTAGGCCAACCCAGGCCACCGCTGGGCTAGTAATTCGTTGTCCGATTTGTTTTCTTTTGGTAGAATAGCTGGTAGGATGTGCGGTTAGCATGCGGCCACCAAGTTAGGAGGGTTCAAGGCGCGCAAACGTACATCTGTTCTTGAACTACCCAGATTAATAATCTTGGGACATCCATCACGGTCCTTCTCGAGACGAGTGCACTCGAAGCAATAGAAGGCATCCGAGATGCCTTCACCGCCGCAGACGACACACTTATTCTGGTAGTTGCCGAAGCTGCACTCGTCGCATATTCGAACGAGGGTGGTAGGCCGGACGTAGGAGTCGCAGACGGGGCATTTGCCATCGCATTTGTCGCAGAGGCGGCCGATGGCGATGCCTGCCTGCTTTCGGCACATGACGAGATCGCTGGATGAAATGTTAGCAGGAGTTCTCTCTCAGTCGATCACGGCGCGACTCACGGATGATGGCGAGACATGGTGACGGAGCCTAGGGGAGGCGCGGCGAGATGCTCGTGGTTGGGTTGTTATGCGGGTGAAGAAGTAGAAATCGGTCACAGGCTGCTAGGTTCTTCAGGATGCTCTCTGGATGGATTTCTCAGCCTTGCCGTGGCGTTCGGTTGGCCTCCTTAGATGCTGAGTAGACCTGAACCAATCACGTGCTTCATTTGACTAGGTAGATGTGGGGCCAGTGTGGCTGGTGGCTGGACTCTTTGGGCCATTCGACGTCCCACTTTTGGAACATGATCATCAGCCTCGAGGAGCTTCTTCAGACTGGTCAACGTTGCCCGAGCAGGTTGTACGGAGTGCTTCGTGCGCTATTCCATAATATACCAGCAGCAGCGCTTTAATTGATCCGACGGCCTCCCGACGCCATCTCTCGACCCGCTATGGCCACAGCCGCAGAGTATGCATGCAGCCTAGTACCAGTCGTTTATGTCAAATCGCTAATTGATTCGCAGGGACCGTCCAATGGACGAAGGCATTTCTAATGCAGACGCCGACGCCTCACCGCGCGATGTGATCGAACCCGAGAGTCTCAAGAGAAAGGCCTTGGGAAATGGCGAGGACGAGGCCTCACCGAAGAGAGCTCGGCATGATGACGACGCTCATGGCTCTGCCGATCGACGACCTAGACGGGACTCGCCAGCCTCGCGGCGCGGCTCGCATGGACATGCTCCTAATGTCGAACAAGACCGTCGAAAGCTCGCGACGCAAGAAGAAAGGAAACGTGGAAAGCGCCTATTCGGCGGCCTGTTGAGCACTTTGAGCCAAACTACGGGTAGCTCACAGCATAAACGACGTCTCGAGATCGAGCAGCGACAGCAAGAGCGACTACAGAGGCAAAAGGCTGAAGATGACCAGGAGAGAGCCGAGAAGCGTGCGCGCTTGACTGAAATTCGAATGTCGGAACAGCTGGGATTCGAGGAGAAAGTGGTGAGTTCGGTTCGACCTCGCTAGTTGTACGCAGCACATGGGAAACTAACAATGAATAACTACGTAGATGCGAAACAAACATTCAAAGATGCTAGCTATGGCTCAATTTCTACGGACAAAGGCCCGCCCTCAGATTGTGAGTTGCGCGACACGCTCTCGACTTGGAGTCTTGCCGCTAACGGGACCTAGTTTTATCTCCCATGGAAGCCTTCACCGGAGCAAGACGATGAAATTGACGAGCAGATTCGGGAAGCCAAAGTGAAGATTGAGAAGGAGCTGGAAGCCTTCGAGTCACGGAAGCAAGGGCACCAAAGGAACTATGAACGACCTGCTCGAGCTGCAAGATCCCCTACTCCCGAAAAGCAACTAGCCGCGGCACCTACCGGTGATGATGTCCTGGCCGACAAGACAACACGAGACACTGACAGTTCGGAACTGCTGGCAAAGGCACCAGATAAACAGCACCATAATCATCATGACGAGTCGGCAGATGTGTTGGAGGAGGCAGAGGAGGACATGGTGATTTATTGATACCTGGTTCGTTTGTGGATGGATACCTTTCAAAGTCAAATTTGTGCTGCTTGCACCATCTTATTGTTTCTGCGAGTTTGGAGCCTTGAATTTTCCGGGATACAAGTGTTTTTCTACTCTAGTAGGAAGCACCAGATAATACGGTTGGGACGGAATGCATCTTATCATCGAGGGGGCAAACTTACGTCTCAAGGTCGTACAGTACTACTCTAGCCTTTGCGATACCAAGGCATTATTGATTGATACCCATAATAGGGGCCCACAAAGCTCATGAAAGTCATCAGCTATGTCATGACTTGCGATATATTCTTCACCGTGTCAGAAAGCCAACCTCGGCACGCTTATATAACATCGGCCTGCTGCCAATCCACATCGTGGAGCCGCTCTCGCTGTGCATGGACGCTCTCGCCTGCGAGATGGTTGACGCATTCCTTCTTGGTGACACAGACATGCCGTATGCCGCACACGCCCCCCTCAATCAGTGACAATTTGTCACGGACGATCAGTGTTATTGGCGCGGCCGTATGATACAAGATGGGAAATGCGCTCCGGCGAGCCTCGGCTCCCTTGGTCCCGCACTCGGTTTTTTCTTTCTTTTTCGGCGCGGGCGTTCCCGCCGAGACCTTGCCAATGACCTCACACCGACGCTTTTAGAGCTTATTTTTATCGTGGCCACAGGGAGAGATATATATAAATGCCACGAGCCGCAAGGACGAAAACACTGGTTTGACATCCTGACATTTGAAACGCGGTACAGCTTCAGCGTCGCATTGATTGCACGACGCCTTGTTTGCTGGAGGGACATCCTGGTTTTGAGTTGGAGCCGCTAGACACTTTGTCCAGTAGTGTTTCGACTTGCATCACAGTGAGTAATGCCGCCCTTGGCCAAATGATGTGCAAGATGTGTTGGTGCGCTGTATATGGCCACTCTATTTCTGGGGCCTGGTCTCACCTTGGGGTTTTAAAGGAGTGTCGATCCGTTTCCTCAGAGCCGCACTTACACTCATCATCTTCATCACCTTTTCTCACTTCAACTTACACGTACCGTTAGAGGCTGCCACTAACACCACCACCACCATCAGATAATCTTCAACCCATCTTAACAGCAAGAAAAGAACGACAGCCATGGCTTCCGATAAGCTGGTGCCCAACGACCATCGGGTCAAGGTTGAGACCGCCCAGATCCGCGGCAAGAGATATCAGTATCTGCACGGAAAGCCCGAGGGCGAGCCTGTAGCTACCATGGTTCTAATCCACGGGTTTCCTGACCTGAGCTTCGGATGGCGTTACCAGATTCCCTACTTCATGTCTCAAGGATATGAGGTTGTCGTTCCAGACATGATTGGATATGGCGGAACCGAGGCTCCTCAGGCCTTGGAAGAATACACTCTGAAGAGCATCGCGGCGGATATCAAGGAGCTCGCCAAGAAGTTTGTTGGTGAGGGCCAGATTATTCTCGGTGGCCATGATTGGGGTGGTGCTGTCGTTTGGAGGACTGCCCTGTGGCACCCCGAGTTGCTCAAGGCTGTCTTTACTGTCTGCACGCCCTACAACCCTCCTGCAAAAACCTACGTGCCACTCGACGCCATCATCGCCAGCGGCCACCTCGTGAACTTCACATACCAGCTGCAATTTGCAGGCCCACATGTCCAGGACAAGATCCAGGGTGACGAGAAGGTTCGCCAATTCCTGAATGCCCTGTACGGCGGCAAGGGCCCCAACCGCGAGGTCGGCTTCACCACCAAGGAGGGCGTGTTGTTTGATAACCTACCAACTCTCGGTCGCTCGCCGCTGGTGTCAGATGAGGAGCTTGACCACTATGTCAAGGAGTACTCCCGCAACGGCCCCCCGGAGCTACGGGGTCCTCTGAACTGGTACCGGTTCCGTGAGCTGAACTGCAAGGATGAGTTTGAGCTTGCAGAGGAAGCGCACAAGCTCAAGATGCCCTCGCTCTTCATTTTCGCAACAGACGACAATGCGCTGCCAGCGGCCATGTCGGTGGGCATGGAAAAGTACTTTGAGGATCTGACCAGGGGAGAGGTCAAGGCAACACATTGGGCTCTGTGGCAGGCGGCTGATGACGTTAATTCGCAGGTGGGCAAGTGGGCAAACGCTGTAGTGAAGGGAGAGGTCAAGGCGTCGCTGTAAAAGAGATAAACGATAATTAGGGATACATGAAATGATGACTGGAAACGAAATCAAATAAGCTTATTGAGGATGCTGGCTTGTAACACAATGCCGTGCATCGAATTAAACGAAATTATTGGACCGGCCCGAACCCTTCCTGCTTGATTGGCTACTCGGCTGTGTGTAGAGGGATGCAAGCCATGTATGTACGTGCTTACACATGTGCTGACGGGCTTAGGCATTATAGTGTGGCTATTGTGACTAGGTTTGATCGGCGATGATTGGCAATCGGTCATGCCAAGGAGCGTTTCTGATTCTAGCAGGTCTTGTCGATTTACGTTGTTACGTTGCACCACGCAAGAGAGAGTGGCAGTGACCCATAAGTGTGTGGAGGGCCGTTTTTCGCCTAGGGCTCGTATATTTGGCGAGCTGGCAGGGGAAGGGAATTGCATGGAGGTGAAGTTGCACCACTTGTCGATCACGCTGATTTGGGATACGATATTAGCCCCAGAGCGAGAAGGCCAGGCCCTAGCTAGGGCACGCTCGATGCGGAATGCATCGTCGTTAGTTGGGCGGCACTTCCGCTAATAGTAATTCGAAGAGCACGAGGATACGATGCTCAAGCTGGGCGGGTTTCTGTCGTCCCATGTTAGAGGGCCTCTTGGATGGTAGGTGGCTGACCCTTTGGTGGGGACAGTGAAGATGACGACGTTCAAGGGGGTGTGCTAGGGGGCCTTCTCCACAGGTGCAGGCCGTCTCTAGCAGGATGGCGGGAAGCACGAAAGACCCAGTCCTGGTACTGTTGCAAGGGAAATTGGGTGAGGTAGGTACTTGTGGAGGGCCGAAGCCAATGGGTGACTTGAGACATTCGGCGATTACGACCCTGGGCCAGTGGGTGGCGGGGAGCCACGAATAGCAACACACAGCCCATCTCGCAGGCTGGGGTTAGGAACCGGGGCAATGTGAGTTACCCCCTAAAGTAAGGGGAGAGAAGAAAAAATCGAAGGCATGGAAACGGAATGAGAGATGCAATGCAGGAAACCAGGGGCCCGGACCCTTTTTTTTTTTTGAGTTTACTATTTTTTCTTTCTCTTTTCTCTCTCTCATGGCGGAGAGGGTCATTGCGAGTGTCGAGGCAAATTGGCCCATGCTCGTCATCTCGTTTTGTAGATGGGAGGAGGAGGCACGACCAAACTGATATCGCTGGCCAGACAGGATGGAGTTTTCCCTTTCGGGGTGTCTGCCACCCCGACTCTCCTTTCCTTACGGATACAGCGCCTCAGCTTTTAGCAAACTCACCAGTGGAACGGGCTAACCGGGGCAGCTTTTAGACGCTACCTTGTCTGGGTTGCTAGTACTCTGCTGGACTTGGGAGTAAAAATGCTGGTAGGTTGGTTAGTCAGTTAGTAGTAGTGTAGGGGATGTACGACGAGGGACATAGGCAACGACGACGGGCCCAGAGAAAACATGGCAAAATCCGGCATTTTTGACCAGACCCGCCACCATCTCCTGCCACGTCCACACTTCCCTTCAATCCCACGATCAAGCGACTGGGGGTTCGCGGTAGCAGAGGCCAGGTTTGGTCTATGGTTTCCCCTGTCAACCGTCAAATCAACCCGCCAACGGGAAACAACAAAAGACAGCCACTGTGCTAGTTACTGTTGCGACCGCCCGCGCATTTCTCTTCTCTCCCAGTGAACCAGTTGTCCCTAGCCCTGAGATAAAGCCAGACACAGGCCCTGCGCCGCCAATCACTGCCTGCAAGCTGGCCACACGACTCGCCTGCAGCCTTTGAGCCTCAGTTGGCAGTCCCACTGCGCCGCGACGCTACCCCTACGACGTCCCCATACCCATACCATACCTCCCAGGTTTCCTAGGCTGCCCCAACTATACCGGAACCTGGTAACTGTACTGCCGGGTGGTAGCGCTGTGTCGAGTGCTTCCTTCGAGCTTACGCCCAGAAAGGAGGCTGTGCTGCATCTCCCATCCCAACTTCAGAGGCTGGATTTGGTCCGTCAACTCAGCCCGTGAGCGCTTGCGTCCGACTCCAGAACCAGAGCCAGAGCCACACAGCGCTAGGATCCATTAGCTGCGCTCCCCGTCGACTCTCGACCTTGCGACGGCACGACCTCACCTTACTTGTCCACGACGACCAACGATTACGACTTCCCCACAGACGACCCGACTGACCCTCATACTCTCTCGCTTCACCAGCCTCTCTTGGTCCTTCTTCTTTCCATCTTACCTTGTCGTCTTTTCTTTTCTTTTTCTTTTCTTATTTCGCGAATTACTCTGCTGCTCGTTTATTCCGCATGCCGACCGTTCCTCCACCAAGCTGATTGCCTGACCTCGACTTGTCCGCCAGCATGGCTGGACGACCTCCTGGAGGTCCCCAAGGGGACGCATCCAACAATCGCGACAACCTTCTTCTCGATCTCGACAATGATCGGCCCGTCTACAACGGCGGCCAGCGGTCCGCCATGAATGACGACGATCTAATGCGATTCCACAACCAAGAACAAGAGGCCCAGAATCGTCCCTCCGTCTCCTACGATGATTTCGTTGGCGGCGGCGGCGGCAACGGCACTAACCCGACAGCGTCGGGCCCTGGGGCTCTGGGTGTCCCCTCCGCCTCCGGCAGCAACCCCTACGGAAATAGACAATACAGCCAGACGTCCGATTTGAACAACTACCAGCGCTACACCGATGACTTCGACGACTACCCCGCCGACGGCGACTCGTATTACCAGCATGGCGGCCCCAGGGGCGATGAGAGCACACAGTCCTTGGCCAGAGCCAATGCGCGGAACAGAAATAGCGTGCTGGGCCTGGGCGGGGGATTCCTTGGCAAGGTCAAGAACAAATTGGGCATGGGAGAGGGTTATTCAGAGATGGATCTGCCTTTGACGGAACCAAGCCATGAGCGGGATAACTCAGTTGGTGGGTCTGGGCAAGCCCAGCCCAAGAAGAGCGGCTTCGATATGGGTAACTTCAAGTTTGGATTTGGCCGGAGCAAACCTGACCCCTCGACCCTGGGTCCCCGAATCATTCATCTCAACAACCCCCCCGCCAATGCTGCCAACAAATATGTCGACAACCACATCTCTACCGCAAAGTACAACGTCGCGACCTTCCTCCCCAAGTTCCTCTTCGAACAATTCTCCAAGTTTGCCAACGTCTTCTTCTTGTTCACGGCAGCCCTGCAACAGATCCCCAACTTGTCTCCCACGAACCCATATACTACCATTGCCCCTCTTATTGTGGTGCTTCTCATCTCGGCCGGAAAGGAATTGGTGGAGGATTACAGGAGAAAACAAGCTGACAGTGCCCTCAATAACTCAAAGGCTCAAGTTCTTCGAGGTTCCAACTTTGACGAGACGAAATGGATCAACGTGGCCGTTGGCGATATCATTCGAGTCGAATCCGAAGAACCCTTCCCCGCCGATTTGGTACTCTTGGCCAGTTCCGAGCCCGAAGGTCTATGCTATATTGAAACGGCTAATCTCGATGGAGAGACCAACCTCAAGATCAAGCAGGCGTTGCCAGAAACTTCCACCATGGTGTCTACAAGTGAACTGAGCAGGCTCGGTGGTCGAATCAAGTCCGAACAGCCCAACAGCAGTCTTTATACGTACGAGGCGACTTTGACGATGCAGTCGGGAGGTGGTGAAAAGGAAATTGCCCTCAACCCCGAGCAGCTTCTGCTCAGAGGAGCCACTCTGCGAAATACGCCCTGGGTGCATGGTGTGGTTGTTTTTACCGGCCACGAGACAAAGCTGATGCGAAACGCCACGGCTACACCCATCAAGCGCACCAAAGTCGAGAAGCAACTCAACTGGCTGGTTTTGGTCCTGATTGGTATCCTTATGGTTCTGAGCGTTGTGAGTACGGTGGGCGATCTTGTTAAACGAAAGGTCGAGGGCAACGCCCTGTCGTACCTTATGCTGGATAGCACTAGCACTGCCGCACAGGTCACCAAGACTTTTTTCAAGGACATGGTTACCTACTGGGTTCTGTTCTCTGCCCTTGTCCCCATTTCCCTCTTCGTTACCGTGGAGTTGGTCAAATATTGGCACGGAATTCTCATCAACGACGATCTCGACATGTACTATGACAAGACAGACACACCTGCCACATGCAGGACTTCGAGTCTGGTCGAAGAGTTGGGAATGGTCGAGTACGTTTTTTCGGACAAAACCGGTACCTTGACATGCAATATGATGGAGTTTAAGCAGAGTAGCATTGCCGGAATTCAATATTGTGGCGATGTCCCCGAAGACCGCCGACCGGTTTTGCAAGATGACGGTACCGAGGTTGGACTGTTTGACTTTGCTGCTTTGAAGACCAATCTGAGAGAGAACCACCCGACTGCACCCGCCATCGATCATTTCTTAACCCTCCTCGCGATTTGCCACACTGTCATTCCCGAAATGGACGACAAAGGCAACATCAAGTACCAGGCTGCCTCTCCTGACGAGGGTGCTCTCGTACAAGGCGCTCTGGAATTGGGACACAAATTTACTGCTCGAAAGCCCAAATCTGTCATCATTGATGCCAACGGTACAGAACTAGAATATGAATTGCTTGCCGTTTGCGAATTCAACTCGACTCGAAAGCGAATGTCTACCATTTATCGATGCCCAGACGGCAAGATTCGCTGCTACACCAAAGGTGCCGATACCGTCATTTTGGAAAGATTGAACGACGAGAACCCCCATGTTGAAGCTACTCTACGACACCTTGAGGAATACGCTTCGGAGGGTCTGCGAACTCTGTGTTTGGCTATGCGAGAAATTCCGGAGCAGGAGTTCCAGGACTGGCACAAGATTTTCGAGACAGCTAACATGACCGTTGGTGGTAACCGTGCCGACGAGGTCGACAAGGCTTCCGAACTCATTGAACATGACTTTTTTCTTCTCGGCGCGACTGCTATTGAAGATCGTCTTCAGGATGGCGTTCCTGAGACAATTCACACGCTGCAGCAGGCCAATATCAAGGTGTGGGTTCTTACCGGCGACAGACAGGAGACTGCTATCAACATCGGTATGAGTTGTAAGCTACTGAGCGAAGACATGATGCTGTTGATTGTCAACGAAGAAAACGCCGCCGATACTCGAGACAACCTCCAAAAAAAGCTAGATGCTATCCGCACTCAAGGCGATGGCACGATCGAGACGGAGACACTGGCTTTGATTATTGATGGAAAGTCCCTGACATATGCGCTCGAGAAAGACCTCGAAAAGTTGTTCCTGGATCTTGCAATCATGTGCAAGGCTGTCATCTGCTGTCGAGTCTCCCCCCTACAAAAGGCTCTGGTTGTCAAACTGGTGAAGAAGTATCAAAAAGAGTCAATTCTTCTCGCCATTGGCGACGGAGCCAACGATGTCTCTATGATTCAGGCTGCACATATTGGTGTCGGTATTAGCGGTATGGAAGGTCTTCAAGCCGCTCGAAGTGCTGATGTGGCCATCGGTCAATTCAGGTATCTCCGGAAGCTGCTGCTGGTCCATGGCGCCTGGAGTTACCAACGTGTGAGCAAGACGATTCTCTTCTCGTTTTATAAGAACATTGCCTTGTATATGACTCAGTTTTGGGTAAGTTTCGATCACTTATTAGCTGACTGGTCTGTCTGATAAGCTAACAACCCGACCTAGTTTACGTTCCAAAACGTCTTCTCTGGTCAGGTAATTTACGAATCCTGGACACTGTCTTTCTACAACGTCTTCTATACAGTCTTGCCACCACTGGCACTTGGTATCTTGGACCAGTTCATTTCTGCTCGCTTGTTGGATCGCTATCCTCAACTGTACATGATGGGCCAACAGAATTACTTCTTCAAGCTCAAAGTTTTCGCGCAGTGGATTGCCAATGCCATCTACCACTCGATTATTCTGTACATTGGTGCCCAGCTCTTCTGGTATGGCGATATCATCCAGGAGGATGGAAAGACTGCTGGCCACTGGGTATGGGGAACGGCGCTATATGGTGCGGTCCTCCTCACTGTCCTGGGCAAAGCCGCACTGGTCACAAACAACTGGACCAAATACCACGTCATCGCCATCCCCGGAAGCATGGCCTTCTGGTACCTCTTCATTGCCGTCTATGGTATCGTCGCGCCCAAGCTGAATATTTCCACCGAGTACCATGGCGTGGTGCCAAGGCTGTACAGCAGCCCCGTCTTTTGGTTGCAGACGTTTGTTCTCGCCATTCTTTGTTTGCTTCGAGACGTGGCTTGGAAATACGCGAAGCGCATGTACTGGCCGCAAACATACCACCACATCCAGGAGATTCAAAAGTACAACATTCAAGATTATCGACCAAGGTTTGTTACTTGTCTCGAACCCTGAATTTTACGCAGAGCACTAACCTCTTCTATAGGATGGAGCAATTCCAAAAGGCTATTCGAAAGGTGCGGCAGGTCCAGCGTATGCGTAAGCAGCGTGGATATGCCTTCTCGCAGGCCGATGAAAGTCAAACACGTGTGCTCCAGGCATACGATACTACGAAACACCGTGGACGCTACGGTGAAATGGCAAGCTCAAGGCCCGGCGGGAGATAACGCGGTAATGACTCGAGCACGGCGTGAATGATCGGGACGGCGCGGAAGCCGTGATTTATTGCGTATGACGAAATAAAATAAAAACCCCCGGACCTACTCAGGAGTTGGACGCTGTTTAAATTTTTTTTTTTTGAAACCATTGTTGTCTGTCTGTCTTCTCTTCATTGTCCGCCATCAAGGTACCGCGGCGGTTTGAGCTGGATCCTGCTCCCCCAACCTTTACAACACACCCCCCCTTTTTTGATTTCTGGTTTATTCTTGGCGTGTCGCGCCCCTTTCTCTCACGGCTTGAGGCCGCGGACATAACGACAATGTTAGAGGGCTCTCTGGAGGAGAGAAAATAGTCATAGTTAGAATTTTCGTTTTGGGGAGAGACGGGCTTGGCTGGGCCGTTCTCGAGTCGGATAATGGCCATGTCCAGGATGACGGGGCTGGATGAAGCCGGACTGGGCCGGACGTTTTGAGGACCTGGACTGACAATGTATTGTGTTATGTATTTTATTGGGCAAAACATGCCTGTTATGATTGAGAGATTTGACATTTGAGTCGTATTATGATACCGCCTGTTGTGCTTGCAATTAAGTAAAAACGGGTTTGTAAGCGAGCCCATTACAATATAATGAGTGAAATAGCTTGAGATGAGTCAATATGATTTTAATCCCCTTGCTTAATGAAGATTTTATGATCTCGCCTGTTGCCATGAATCTATCAAACTGGGATGTGGTGCAACCCAAAGCCATGCTTGCTCCCAAACCCATTCCTTGGAAATTGTCTAGACCTAGTATTTAGTCTCCAGAGTGCTTCCAAACGCCGTATAAGTTGCGAGGCCAAGCATCTCAGTCCGTATAGAACCTTGGCGAAGCCTCCAACGGGTTTACCGTTCACGAGAGGCGGCCCCAACGATGGCTACAATGGTGGCTGTGATGCGTTAGGCTGTGACTGCAAGTGGGAACCCTCGTCAAAGCAAACACCAAAAGCATTGTAGGCACACTACTAAATTTCAGAACCTCCAAGCCGATGGAGCCTGTGACATTCTCGCTCCCACTGTTTCTCAGGAGGAAAGCCAGATGCTGATACTGGCATCTCGGTGTTGGGGATTAAATATGAGCAACAACAACAACAACAACAACAACAACAACAACAACAACAACAACAACAACAACAACAACCCTCCTAAAATTATAAGATCAGTTTTCTTTTGGTCTCCGAATCATTTTATAGCCCTATGCTGCGACTTTACTTTTTTCCTATAAAAACAAATTTCGTCATCAGCATGTGAGTCAGCAGAGGCAAACTTGATACCCGTAACTAAAATAAAATAAAATAAAAACTATTCGAGCCAATGAATAAATATCAGGGCCATGATTGATTGCGGCAAACTACGATTGGTGAGGAAAAGAGGCGCAAACGTTTCCTCACGGCGCAAGTTATCCTTGACTGTTGTGAACGTTGTCTCAAAGAGCTCCGGAAAAGGAATGGATAATCAGGGGCTGATGGGATGATCAGGACTTGTACCTTGACGTCAAAAATAATATAACAGGCTTAAGAAACAGGGTCCGGGTTCCCGTCACACTCGTCATTGCAGAAATTGAATCCGTCGGTGGCCCCATCTTCGTGTGCGTGCGCCTCATGGTGTACGTTTTGACGGTCTCGTGTAATCTACCAAAACCCCGTAACGTAAATTTCAGGAACATCCAAGACTAGAGGGTTGTCGATGCTTGACAAAGTACACCGACGAGCAGGGCGCCGTGATTGAATGAACTGGGAGACAACTGCAACTGTTTGGGGGACGAGAAGATGGTAACCTCATAGCACATTGGTTGTGAATGGTGTCGTCACATTACGGGCGTGATAGCCGACACAAACAGACATGCCCGTGCTGCCCATTGTTGGAGTTATTTCCATGTTTTGAAAAACGGAGGGTGAGTGAACATGAAATATCCTCCATTTACTTAATACTGGTCCAGAACACGCTCCGTTCAGATGGCGTTTCCTGGAACAAGGGCTCTTGTCAAGGCTCTACCTCCAACGACAGAGCACCGAGAATGCAACTGGCAACATTTCAGATCTTTTCAACTGGTTACTTTTGAGAAAGCAACTTCCCAGTCTCTCCCTTCTCCCAGAACACATGGGCCAGCGTAGGTGGTCTCACTGCCCCCTCGCTCCAGCTCATCAAGTGGGCACAACATGCTGGCGGTTATCCGCACAACCCCTAGCTGGAAGGGAAGCATGCTTGCTAAAGTAGGATCGGCGGGGAAATTATAGTACGTATATAATTGGAGTCGTTTTACTACACGAGCGTCTTTGGATCCGAACATGACCCGAATGCTTTGGCGCAAGAGACCGCCTTTTGAGGCCCTGGTATCCTCGCTTGTGTGTCGGTTCGGTGCCGTATGTTCGCACTCCAAAAAGCCCTCGCGGCATGTTGATCCCCCCCCCCCCCCCCCCCGCCCCTCCCCCCCCCTTTTTTTTTTTTTTTTTTTTTTTCTTTTCTCTTTTTTTCTTTTCTTTTCTCTCCCCCTCCCTCCCCTGGCTCCCATCTAGATCTTAGTGGCGTTCGTAACACGACACTCCTATGCGCTGCTACGATGCCCACTGCCTAAGCCTCTCATCGCTGTTGGCCGCAACAGTTCTTGTTTGTGCTGCTTGTGTGCTGATAGTGGT
>JAHVYB010000267.1:36039-46997 GCA_020623695.1 Calonectria henricotiae
GTGCGATCAGTCGTTATGGTTCGCGGCAGCTTGCACACACACAGTCTGTGTTTCTTTTTTTTTGTGTGATCTGCCGCCCCGAGATATATCCTTACTCTCCCCCCCGCTCCCCCGCCATCTCCTCTCTCCCAAAGTGTTGGGGCACGAGACCCCCTTTTGGTGGCCCCGTAGCCCCGCGTTTGGGTGGGGTTGGGGTCCCATTTTCCCCCCCCATAAAACCCCCGGTGGTTTTTTTTTCCCCCCCCCCCCCCCCTTTTTTTTTTCAATTTTTTTTTTTTTTCATTCTCTGCTAGTGATCGGCCAGTGACCCCTTCACCAGCCTCCACTCATCCCAAAAGGGGTTGAAAGAGGAAGTTGGGGCATGTGTCAAACTCCACCTTCCGCTACAGTTACGTCATGCAAAATAAACTCTCGGGGAAGGTTGTTGACAGCCAGGTTTTTTTGGGGGGGGTTTTTTTTGCGGCTATTCAATCGATCTCGTCCTCTCTGATTTCGTGCATGGCGTGGTATTCTTTGTCTCAAAAGAAGAAGAAAAAAACTGGTTGGAGGAGAGAGAAGCTTTGGGGGTTGAAGTTGTCCCAAAGCAAGCAAAAGCGAGGTGCATGGACTTGATTATCATTTCCCATTGTTCGACCGGGATGGGTCAAAACGGTGGACCTATTACAACTCAGCAGGACAACGACAACCTAAAACCCCCCCTCCCAAGTGTGCCCAATTTTAGAGTATCAAAAGAAACCAAGAGTAATAGTAGCCTAAATAAATACATAAAATAAAATAAAATAAAATAAAGGCCTACTAATATTTATTCCTACAAGTATTATGACTAAGAAGAAGCTTATTGGACACTTATATTGTATAAATAAAAAATGGTGCGGGTGTGACTCTTCTCTTCGGGGTTCCAGCCAGAATCGGGCTTTTGAATTGCCCCGAGAAGTTGCGGAAAGAAATCTGGACTCGCCGATCAGACTTGTGTGATGCACTATGCACCGCCGTCGACCTTGTTCGTCCCCCCTCCCCCAACGCAGAAGGGATTTCCCCAAGTCACCATCCCATCCCGGATCGCCCGTTACGGCTAGCCCAGCGAACGAAGCCTCTCCAAGACCGGCAGACACACACGCATACACACACGCACACGCACTCACAACAGCCCACGCGGTCAAGGGACCGCCAAAGCAACCCCCTTCACCCCTAAACTCATAGTAGCGTCACTATTGTATTTAAAGTGAGAGCCATGATTCGTCTGAAGGAATGCCATCCTCTTTTTTTTTGATGCCACCACGCCGACATCACACCGTCAACCCCAGATGAGACCAAGCAACCGGTGCCTTTTCCGGTCTAATACTCGAGTTCAACTCATACAACACCTCAAAACAATTAAAATTAATAAAGTAAAATAAAAAATAAAAAACAAGGCAACCGAGAAGCGAGGAAGAAATTCACATCTCCACGGAGGCCAGCAACCACTACCATAACCACCACTACCGCCTCCACCCTCACCTATTATTGCTTCGCCTCATACTCCTCGCTCCTTACTCCAATCATTCATGCACCCACCCATCATCCCCAACAAATAATAATAATAATAACTACAACACATAATCACACACCCGATGACAGCCTCTCTCTCCTCACGAGAACACGCCCCAAAGCACCTTCCTAGCGCCGCTGACGCCCCCCCCCTTTCTCCCAATCCTGCGCGCGAGAAAAACAGCAAGGTCTGCTGCCTCTCTGGAGGGCTTCTCGCAGGGTCACTCGGGACTCCCACCACCAAAATAAATCCATGGGGGGCCGCGTGGGCTAAGGCGTGCCAGCTCACATGACGACTCACTTCCCACCCCCCGCGTCCAGGCGTGCATGTTGGCCTGTGTTTGTTTGCATTAGTTACCATGAATATCTGATAAAACTGCTACTCTCAAATTTCTGGTTAGCTTTCCCCCCTCCCCCTCCCCCCTTACGTTACGTCCTTCCCCCGCGTCCGAGATCATCCCCCTATGAGACTTAGCTTGTTCTTCCCGCGTTTCTTAGTCCGGGGAAGAAAATCTGGGGACCCCACGAAGTTGGGAGGACAGGGGAGCCAAGGGAGGCTACGAGTGCTTATCAGCACGGCACTTAACAAGGGTGGCGTGGGTAGTCGACGTGACGAGACGAAATGACCCCGGCATCTAGTGGCGCGGCTGGGGAATATTGCCTTTCGGCTGCGAGGACGGCCTAAACTTTCACAATACCAAGAAGCCAGATGACAAGACATTTTCTAGAATTAAAGACCGCCCTACCCGTTGTGGCGGGGACTGGCCCGTTTCCTTGACATACTATCTCATTCAGAAGACGAAAAAGAAAAAAAAACTTCAACATGAAAAAGCATAATGCCGTGTAAATGTTATGCAAATGCAGAGTTCCTCCCTCGTGAAAGAATATATAAAAAAAAGACGACGCGATCCGATGTTTCCGACCCAACAAAAAGTGTGCAGTTCATACATGATTGGTATATAATATATATATGCTTTCCTCAAGCCATGAAAATGATAAAAAGTACCTTGATGACGTGACTTTGGTGAACCCAAAACCTGTATGTGTTTGTGTGTTTTTTTAAGACAATTGATGAGGGGAGGTCAAGACACCGCCATCTCATCTAGAAGTGACAGAATCTATAAAGTAGATGAAAAAAAAAAGAATAGCACAGAAGAACCCAAGAAGGTGGGGAAAAAAGCAATTATACATCCACCGAGATAACCTCCAGCTAATGCAAAAAAAATATAAAAAAATTGAATGCATACATGATGCCTTCTAATATGCCAAGGTTGTAAATGCCGTTCCCGAACCTGGGTCCACCAAAGACCCAGGGGTGAAAGTGATCCAAACAAGACGGGCCTGCATGATCAATTGAATTCGCGAGGTTGGTTTGTGCCGTCGCGAGTGACCAGAGGACCGCCATTGTGCGGGGGGGATCGTCGTGTGAAATTACCGATCCCCCACGGAAAGAAGCAAAGGCCATTCAACTCCACTGTGATGATGATGCGTGAAAACTTTTGAGCGCCAAGGAGGGTTGACAAGTCACCCATCCCAGATTCCAACAAACAAAACAAACAAACGCACAAGACACCGCGTGTGCTGTGCTCCCCTGCCGTGTCTTGTGCAAAAACAAGCATGGGATATCCCCTTCCCCAGACAGGCTTGCAACGAAGGCTGGGCTGATCCCTGCAACCCCGCAATCGTGATCAGCCATCTTGGGCAACACTGCGGCGGGGGTGCGTCCGAGGCCGCGACCGAATGCACTAGACAAAAAAGCCCCCACAGGACTCCCAGCTTTGTGCAACCACACTGGCCATGCACCCTCAGCCAAATGAGTGTTCACACTGCTTCAACAATTTTTTTTTCTGGGGTACCGAAGCTGAGGTCGAAACTCGGGCCCATGGCTGGGTCGCTGAGGCAGGCTGGAGCTGTCAAACGATGTGCCGGCAGGGCCTCTGGATTCAACTTATCGGCCAACCATGGGCGTCACAAGCTCGATGCTCTTGGGTCGAGAGTAGGTCCCAGGATGGCGCGAGGGAAGGGGGCGATCCATACCGCCAGAGCTGACGTCGTATGTGTAGGCGCCACCGGCATAGTAACCACCGTCATACGTGGACGAAAAGTAGGCCGCAGACGGGCGGGAGTAGGAGTTGTGGGGGCTCGTAGCAGCGCTGCGGCTAAAAGGCCATAGGTTGCTGGAACTACCCGTGGGCGACGGAGGGCTCGGGGGGCGGACATTGAGGGACCGGAGGGCCGAAATGGCCGAAGTGTGTTGGTAAGCTGCGGAGCCGGTACCGGGAGTGATCGGTGGAGAAGTGAAGTGCATCGAACTTGGTCGCGAGGGCGAGGCGCGGGGGACGATGTCCTTGGGTTCCGGGTTGCCCGCGGAGTAGAAGGGGTAGTTGCCGGATGCGTAGCTTCGGACGGAGGACGCGTGCTGTGACGTCGAAGTTTGATCGATTCGGCGGCAACTGGAGGCGTTATTATTAGCAACACGAACTCGGGGCGCGGGGAAGGCAAATGTGGAATGCGAACGATCCACATTATCGAGCAAGTTTTTGTACGTACTTGTCGGAGCAGTAGAGGCCCATGTCGTCGTGAGGAATGAATTGCTTCTCGCATGTCATGCTATACCGGCGACCGAAAGTTAGTCTAGGGTTCTTTGAATTTGTGCAAGGGGGTGGTGTGAAAACCCGCTCGAATGGCGGTGGATGACGCATCTGCGCGCTGCCAGGGCAAAGCAAGGAACCCGATACAGGGCTGTGCAGTGTGGGTTGGTTGGGTGGATGGACGGAGAACGACCAACAACAAAAAAAAAATGCAAGAAAAAAAAAACCAGCACAAAAAAGCAAAAGGAGAAAAGGAACGTTCGAGGAATGACGTGAGACGTACCAGAATTGAGGAAAACTCTCCCGTTCGTCCTCCCAGGACTCGCTCCTCTCACGTTCCCGTTCACGGTGGCTCCGACCGAGCTTTTGAGGAGTCTGTCGCCTAGTCATGGAGGGCCGCTTGTACTTGGTAGAGTCGGTGACGGTGGCAGCTTTTCGCACGTCCGTCATAGATGTGTTGGGGAGGCCGTGGCCCGACTTCTTGCGGCTGTGGTGCATTGAAGAGATGAAGGGATAGAAAAGAAAGGATTGGAGACGGGAGGAGAAAAAATTTGGGGCCTTGAATGGCCGGGTGCGAAAGGTATGATATGACCAGAGAAGAAGAGTGTTGGAGGTGGAGGAGCGGGATAGATAAAGAGGGAAGGTACAGGTACAAGTACTGACAGCGCCTGGAGCCTGTCGCTTTGCGGGCGGCCGAACGCTCTCTCAGTGGTTCGACTGCGGGGAGGGACCTTGCTTATTCGGCTCTCTACTTTTAGTCGGTAGGCTGCCAGGTTTCAATACTTCTTTTTTGTCGCTTATCGCTAGACACCAAAAACTGGTCGCGAAGGGTCTGCAAAAAAAAAAAATTCTTGTACAATGTCGTGCGCGAACAAATCGATAATGTGTGATGCCAGGGTTGATGCTCCGAGGTGGCAAATTGTGTGGTCAGGGCGCCTGCACATGTGCAGAGACGAGAGGATGATATTCCCCGAAGGCAGAAGGCCGGTGGATGTTGGGGTGGAGAAATTTTTTTTCTTTGCGGATTGTGACCAAGCCAGACGTTGGACCAAGGAAACGACAGGATAGCGTGCGAAAGCTGGCTCAAGCAGCGGTCGGTTTATTTGAAGGGGGGGTCCCTGGATTTAATTCCCCGTTCCCGAAGATCTCGATGGGACAGCGAGGGGGGGGAAATGTGCCAGGGAACTGACGGGAGACGGACTTGATGTTGCGTCACCGATCAGGCACTCGCAGGACTAGCAGATCTGCGGCGTGGGGACGAGGCTGAGCTATCGCAGGTTCGGCGGCGTAGGATGTGTCGGCTACCCGGAATAATTTTAAACTCTTCGGCGGGCGTCACGGTGTCCAGTATTGCGTATCCGCAGCTCAACTCAGGTCGAGTTTAATGCCAAACGGGGCCGGGGCGTACTCTGGTGCGAAATGTGAGGGGAAGGGGGTGGTTCAGTCCGGCGGTGATTTAGCGGGCACCGGGGTGTGAGCAGCTGGCGATCTGTGTTTGTGCTGGTTGACGGCCGCTGGGCGTGGTTGTACAGTCCGTGTTTGGCGAATAAGCGGAGACTTTTGGCTAGCTCAAGCGAGAGAGAAAGCGAGCGATGCAAGGGGACAGGGTGAAAAAAAAAATTGGATAAAAAGTCAAATAAATTATTGACTAGACCGAGTCTCCTTTGTTGATGAGCCGCGTCCTAATAAATAATATACTGCAATGCTTGTCCACGCGGCGACGTGGGCGAAGTCGGGGCACGCGAGACCTTTTGTACGAGATGGCTTGCGAAAAAGTTGGGGCACTTGTGACTCGACCTTGGTCGTCGTGATTGAGTGAGCGAGGAGCCGAAAGCGGAGATGGTTTGCCAGAGATGTAAGAGCCAATAGTGGTGGGCAATGGACAGTACAACTATCGGCCACACTGAGCAAGGGGACCGTGGATCCGTTTGTTGATGCGAGGCCAGGGACGTGCAAGGACGGCCAGGGACGTTGCAGGGAGGAGCAGCGGCAGCGGGCCTGGTTGGTAAAAACTTGGCGACTTCTTGTGACCCTTTTCGGTGGGTTCGTTCCCGTTGGGGATTCGTCGTGTCTGTGTAAGTGGCGTGGTGTGGTTGCAATGTGTCTGAAATGGCCAAGATTTGGGGCGCGTGCGAGGTTAAATAAGAGAGCGTGAGCGGGATTGTGTGAATGTGTGTGAGTGTGCGTGAGTGCAAAGTGCGTTTTTGCATGTATACGCGAGCCAGCTGAGCAGTGGTGGGAGGGTTGTCTGACGCCCGCCCGCTGACTGGGACTGGACTAAAAACGGCGTTGAGGCCGAATGAAGTACGGGAGTCTGACGCGGTGCCTTGTGGTATGGGATGGGCGGGTTTGCTTAGGAAGCAGCACTAGCATGGAGAGGTAGGCAGCCAGGCGTTCGAGGGGGTGGAGGAGTTGGTGGCAGATTGATAAGAGCTTTTCTTGTGGTGGTGCTAAGCGCGGGCACGGATACTGGGGGAGCACGGGAGACTTGGCAGAGGAACGGCAACCAGAGAGTATGGGGCCGTTTGCCAGCTGAGGGGAAGGATTCAGGAGGGATTGTCGGAGGATGAGATCCAGAGAGCGATGACTGAAGAACCACAGGCCATCAATCTTGGTTGGGGTTGGGCTGGATCAGGAATGGGGGGGAAACTGGTTCCTCGAGAATGGGGAAACTCCAGTTCTTGTATCTTGAGCGCAGCTACCTAGCTACCAGGGGCCCGGAGCTCTCAATGGGCAACGAAGAGCATGGCGTGGGCAGCATGGGCGATTCGAAACGAGCAAACCACCAGCAAGCAAGCCAGACAGCTCCAGAGGCGGCAGACTGGCGAACCAGGGAGTATGCAGCCAAGTCGATGTTGCAGCCGTCGACGATAGTGTGTGTTCCGGTATGTCTGAACGCTTGGGGCTAGTAGGGGCCTCGCGCATAGTTGGCTGGACCATGCCCGCATGTCCCAGAGCAGAGAGGGGGGCAGCAAAACCCGTCATCGTGCCATGAGCCACGGTGAAGGATCCTAGACCGCAGACAGGCAAAGGCACTCGACGAGGAGCAAATAGAGGCAGAGGCGGGTAGATTTTGGTGCTAGCTCTTGGGATACAGGGCCTACGTACGGTGTGCAGCACCAGGGCTCCGTCCATCCCGATCGGAGCTAGCATCACTAACAATGTCAGGCACGCACCCACCTCGAGCGACTCTTCCTTGCCCCCTCATTCCCCCAGCAAGGTGATTTATGAAGGGGGCGTGTCGGTAGCCCTTCAGAAGAAGAAAAAAGTCCTAATCTGGCCAGCCATTGGAGGGTGTGAGAAGGAGTGCAAGATGAGAGAGAGCTGTGTATGCGTGGTGTGTGTGTGGGTGGGTGGCTCGGATGGCTGTTGTTGGATACCTAGGTCCCTAAACACTGAGAGGTTTAAGGCAAGAGGGAGGGGTGGGCAGGTGACGGGATGGATTGGGATTGGGTTGGAATAGCCCTGGCCATCCATCAGCATGGTGCATGGCATGGCATGGTATGCTATGGTATGGTTAGTATGAGATACATAGTAGCTTAGTAGGATAATGACCTTGGCCATGGCACAATTATTGGCAACGTCGAGATAATGTCATTAGGGTAGCGCTGCGAGATGTAACACCGATGATACACTAAAGATCGAATAATGCCCAATATTAAGATTAATGAGGCCATCCAGGTTGCCCGCTTGCCTGTCAAGTCACAATGCTCTCATGAGATGGTAACAGCATGTTCATCCTGGCAGAGACATGAATGTTTACATAATTTTCCCATTGTGCTCAAAAGGCTCCGTGGTGCATCTTCTCCACCAAATTGAGGGGTCGCCTCCACTGGACCACCCACTGGGGAGGGAGGGGCCACTGCTTTTACTGGAGACAGGGGGGCCACCGCAGAGCCAGCAGGGCCAGGAGGGCCAGGAGGGCCACAGAGAGGGGCACACACTGGGTTGTTTTAACTGGGGAAGACAGTGCTAAATCGTGCGTGCTCAAGAGAAGGGAAGAGGCGGTCCGCTAAGCTGACTACCTTGAGCTACTGAAGCTCCAGTGTTGCTCGTCTCATCCACCCCACTGAGCACGTTTCCCAGCATCGCAGTACGTCTTGCTGAGCTATTCTTGCGTATTGCGAAGCCATTACGCCAACGAAACTCTGATGATTGACCCTTCCGTTCTCCGTCACGGCCCGTTTCGTTGTTCCGGACGACCGGGCACTTTCTTGGCTTTTGGCCTTCTTTTTTTTTCGTTCTCTCTTTTTGTTTTCCCGATGCCACTATTATCAATTGACAAATCAGTTCATTGTGGCTACCGACATAATATTCTTGCCCCGAAATAGAAAGGAAAAAAAATGGCCCTTGCCTTGGTACCTTATCAGGCACTGTGTGCGCTATCATTATCATTGCTGCGGTGTGAGATGTGAGATGCGAGGCCTGAGCTTCGTTTCCACCGGGCCCCAAAGCCGAGCGGCTAAACATTGGAGACGCATATCGGACATGTCGGGCCTGGATCAAACAACCTTTCAACCTGGTATGCACCTGGAACTTGTACACGCAGGGAGGCTCGAAGAAGCACAATTACACACCAGAGATGTGAATTGATTTGCCAGGCATAGACATGGACGAGCTCAGCAAGGTCGTTTTGTCACCGAGGCACAACGATGGGGGGAATGGGCCCAGGAGTACCGCCAACCACCGCCGTCATGCTAACTGGATTCGACCGTCGAGACATGCGACATGATACAGACAAACACACCACCGCACCACACGTTTAGCATTGCACCACATTATCATTGCTGCGGTGACGGAGACACAGATCAAGCAAGCAAGCAAGGACCGTTTTTTTTTTTTTTTGGGGGGGGGGGGGGGTTATGAAGCTGTTGGTTGCGGTTTTGCGATCTGGGTAGAGCAGAGTGGCGGCTGGGGTGGGAAAAAGACTATGGGTTTGCTTGGTCATGGCTCACATGGCGGTGGGGGGGCCGACGAGGAATAATTCCGGCAGAATTTTTTCTTTTTTTTTCTTCCTTGGGCGGTGTCCGTGTCGGGCCTCCCCCCCTCCCCGTCGTCCAATCCCCCCTCTCCAAGCTTTGAAAGACGGCACCACGGCGGCGGCAGCGGCGGCGGACGGGCTGGGTAGGCGGCAATGTAGGTACCTGAAGCAGGGAAGCAGGGAAGCAGGGCCCTACAAGGGAGCCCTGTCAGTCAGGTCGAGGGCATCCTCATGAGCATCGTATAAATACCATGGCCCGACTAGGCAGGTAATGTGCCTAGTAGGGCTGAAGATGCGGGTAGTTGCAACAGAATTGAGCAGCAGTATGTCTTTCAAATAAGTTCGTTTTTTTTGTATTTCAAGTAGGTAGCTTTCCTCTTGTTTTTATTTTCTCAATTCTTCGCTCCCTCTATCAGACATGTCGCTCCCAGTCCTTGACCTCGTCCCCCGCTGCTGCGTCCTGTGCTGCTCGACCACTTCTCGCAGCATACCCTGGACCGCAACACTGAGCTGCTCCTCGTCGGATCCATGTGCGTCAACCTGGTGGGATTTTGCCCAGTGTCAGCCTGGACGGCCCTTTAATGAGTCGTTTTGCATATTCCGCCCCCTTCCCCCCCCTTCCTCCCTCCTTCCTTCAGCTTGCTTACCTTCCGAAACGGATTTTTCGACATGTAATCCAAGAGCGGCCGCTTTTCCCGGCCAGACGCGGCGCTTAGCTGGGAGGCCTCTTGCACAATGACCCAGTCCCTCATGTGGTCAACCGAGTCCTCAATAAATATCGTCGAATACTCGTTGGAGATCTGGCAACGTAGTTAGAGAGAGAGAGGCAAAAATACATGTAAATAATATGTAGAAGAGAAAGGGGAGGGGGGTCATTTACACACCTCACGCTCAAAGGCAACGGCCTGGTCCACGCACTGCGGGAAGCCCTGTATCAGTACGCCTTTGCCGCTCGACCAAATGTCCTTGACTTTGCGTTTTAGCAGCATCGTCGTCAGTGACAGAGGGACCGTGACGGATCTGTCGAGACTGTCTTTGAGGAATTCGCCAAAGATGGACCTCGGCCGGTTCTGTTCCTCCCGCAAGAGGTTGTCGACTGAGACCATTTTCAAGTTTAACTCTTCTGCCACTCTTTCAATTTGCGCTTTTCTCGGCAAATCAGGATAACCTGGTGGAAAAGGGTTAGATCTGGCTCAATACAGGTAAGAAGAGGACATGGTTTAAAAAAAAATGGTAATTTGTCTTTTTCGCTAGTTACCTATCACAAACACAATCGGGGCTCTTGGCTCAATGACCTCCTCAAGAGGGTCCCAGTCATCTGACAATATCTGTTCAGCCTGCTTGGTCAGCCACGGATCAGTAATCTTGTCCTTTAGAGCCTGAATATCCCGATTATTCAGTGTCGGCCTGTTCTTCCTGCGCCTGACGGCGGCCTGGTGTAGGGATTCGAACTTGTCAACCTCACAGACGAGCTGGGCCACGCGAGTCTCGCCGGCCTGATATTCGAGCATGGCGCCCGGGAGCCGTTGGGCCAGCGCCGGGCATCCTTCGCCCAGGAGGCAGGTCAGGTATGTGAGGCCGAGCTGCTCCTCGCCTTTGTCTTTTGGTTTTTTGCGTCCTTGTGTTAGTCGACCAAACAGCATTGGGATTTTCTTTTCTGTCCTGAGAAGGGGGGGGGGGGGGGGGGTCGGCTCTTTTTTTTTTTTTTTTTGGCCACGGGGAAGAATTAGGGGGTTTTCTTATGAGGAATGTTTAAAAAGTGGTGGGTGTGAACGTGTTTTTATACATTTTATGTGGTGATGGCGGCGGTGAAGTCAAAGGGGGGGACGGGTGGGGGTGTTGAGAAGAAGAAAGAAGGG
>JAHVYB010000268.1:3055-51990 GCA_020623695.1 Calonectria henricotiae
AACAAAAAAAAAGGTTATAGTTAATATTGTTTTTTCCCAAATGGGGATTTATAAAGAAAAAAATAAAAATAAAAAAAATTTAAAATAAAACTCTTAATAGTACTTGAAAAAAATAAATAAAAAATAAAAAAAAAAGCATCCTATTTATATATAGGTTAAGTTAAGTAATTAAATAAGGGTTTTTTTTAAAAAAAAAAAAAAAAAAAAAAAATAGTACTTTTATATATAAAGTTATTATTAATTATAAACTAGATTTAATAATTATAAATAAACACACTTTTAATTTCCTAGATATTTAAAATCTAGCTTAAACTACTAATTTTCCTTGACTTTTTAAACTATTTTATATAGTATTTATTAGTAATCTCTGTATTTCTTTTTAGCCTTACTTTTATTATTATAGTTTTTAATAAACCTTATAATATTTATAGTCCTTTCTAGCTACTAATTATACTAGCTATTATTAATATATTTTAAAAACCTTTCTTTTTTTAGCTTTATATTCTTAAATTTACTTAAAATATACTTATTTATTATCTTATTAATCTTTATATACTTCTTTTAAATAAAATCTTTATTATTAATATTAATATTATTCTTTTAAAGTAATTAAAACTTAAAATTAATAATTTTTATCTTTTAAACTAATATAAGATTAGTAATTTTAGTCTTAGATAGTATAAATAGCTTATATTAAGAGAAGATCTATTTAAAGTATTTAACTAGGTTAAAAGAGTATTTAGTATAATTTATATTTAGTTAAAATATAAGTAGAAGGCTTAATTAGGCAATTCTAAGAGTAGATATAATTAGTATTTAAATAACTATAATATTAATCTCTTTTTATCTTAACTAATAAAATAATTAACTTTATATATTTTATAATCTTAATACCCTTTTAATATTAAAGATAATAAACTCTATTAAACCTATCCTAATATTTAAGATAGCTTTCCTATTATACTAAGACTAATATATTTTAGCCTATTTCTAATATTATTAAAAATAACTAGATCTAAATTATATTTTAAATATTATATTCTTTATAATCTATTATTAAGATATAAAAGTAATTTATATCCCCCTAAGAAAAGAGATAGCTTAATAAGGTAATAATACTAAAAAGCATATTAAATCTTTAGACTTTTAAATCCTATAGTATAATTACCCTTATACCTATAATTACCTTAGAAGCCTAAAAGCAATATAAAATAAAAACTATAAAGCTTTCTCTAATAAAAATAAAATATAATAAAAAGTATAGGTAAGTCCTAGGGGTTTATAATATAAACTAGCTAAGGTTATAACAAGGGTCTTTAGTAGCTACTAAGGGGTTCTTTGGTAATAGTTTTATTAATATCTAATCTTCTCTTCTAATCCTGCTTAGGCAGGGTTATAGTATATCTACTTTAGCTAGGGATTATATAGAGAGCTATATAACTGCCTTATAGGGCATTATTTCTTTAACTATGCTAATAAACTAATATTAGACTTTTTCTCTTTTTATAGGAATAATATATACCCTTTCTATTAATTTTAATAATTAAATTATAATATTATCCCTTTTTTCCTTTCTTTTATTTCTTTCTTAATCTTTTATATTAAGTATAAGCTTACTATTTATTCTTATATAATCTAATCTTCTATTTAAATTATTATATTATTATTATTAATAAACTACTTTAGTACTTAATTAGAGCTCCCTTTTATAAATATATTAGCTAGGTTATCCTTTCTATTAATCTATCTAACTTTATATAGTTCTTATTATTTATATAATTACTATAAAGCTATTATATTAATTATTAAGTACTTTTCCTTTATTATTCCTAGCTTTATAAGGTACTTATAGAGTAAATAAGAATCTATATATATAATTATAGAAATATAAGGTATTTCTAGTTAATTAGTAATCTAGTTAAAAGTTATAGAAATTATATAAGTAATATCTATACCTATAACTATACTATAGATCTCTAATATTAATATACTTTAGATTATTCTTTTATACTTAGTTAAGCTATAATAGATAATATTCCTATTTATCCTAAATATTCTATTATTTAGTTATTTATTAGTAAGGATTATAATAAATCTAAATTATAAAGAAAGATTAGTATTATTTATAAATATACTATTAATAAATATAAATAGCTTTACTATTAAAAGATTAAGTAAAATAAATATAAGTTTATAATTAAGGTTTTTTTATTATTACTTAAGGTACTTATTTAAAACCTTAATTTTTATATTATTAGGCTCTTAGAATTATACTATAGTAAAGAGATTATAGTATATCTTTAGTTAGTAAATTAAGGTAATATATACTCCTTATACTTATTATTCTATATACTATTACTTAGTAATCTTTAGGTCCTTAGTTTTAATTAATATAATCTTCTTATCTTATCCTTTTTACTATATTATAATACTATTATTCTTTAATAAAATAATAATTATATTATTAAATATAAGTAATTTCTTAATTATTAGTATTTCTTAGGATTTAGCTTTAAAAGTAGCTTTTATAAGCTTCTCCTTCTTTAGCTTTAGGAATACTTAGTTTAATATACTAATTATATTATCTATTTATATTCTAATAATTATAAAGCTAAGGTTCTTTTATAATAATATTAATAAGTATATATTAAAGGTAAATATAATTATCTAGAGCTTTTTTAAATAATACTTATTATATATTACCTATTAATAGTTTTCTACCTCTAGTATCCTATAAAGTAATATAATTACTTTTATAATTATATTCTTTAAATACTTATATTAAATACTTATTAGGAAATATATAAGAATTATATAATTTAGTTTTATTTTTAATTATATATAAGCCTATATAATATCTTAGAGCTAAAGTATAGTACCTTTCTTAATTAGGGATAGTATTAATACTAGAATTAGTCTCTAATTATATCTTTAGATTATAGGTAATTATATAAGAATTACCTTTTTACTCTTATTAGTATAGCCTTAAATAATTAAGTATAACTTCTTATATAGTAATTTAGTATTCTTACCTTTTATCTTATTTATAATATATAATTTAAAGATTCTAATCCTATAATATATAATCTTATTAAATAAAATAAACTTAAATATATTATATTAAATTAATTTTTTAATCTTTTTTATAGTTAATACCTTAAATAATAATCTAAGTATTATAATAATCTTCTTTTTATAAAGTTTAAGTATAAGTTTAAGGTTAAACTTCTTTTTTATTAATATAAATACCTTAATATATTTAGTCTTATCTTTAAATTAATTAATTAAATTTATATTAATTATAATAGGATTCTTTTATAATTATTCTCTATCTCTTTTTAAAATTAGCTATATTAGGATAATATTAATAGTATTCTTTTAAGATTATCCTTTTCTTCTTTTCTTTATTAGTACTAAAGATTAAGGTTTATAGGCAAGGTCCTTATTATCTTTTTACTTACTTTCCTTAGATTATTTAATTAATACCTTTTAAAAAGCTTTTTTATTATTAAGGTCTTTAAGGAATAGTTTAATAGCTATTAATTAAAATTCAAAGGATCTATAGGTATTATTAATAATATAGGTTTCTTCTTTAATTGCAATAAGTATATATAGTCCTATCTATCTATAAGAATATAAGTAGTATATTACATTTCCCTAATAGACCAAAAGATCAACTAATTCTCGCATATTATATAGGAATTATACTATACATTAGTATATAAGGCATAGTATATAATTAGTTAATACTTATATTCTTATAATTATTCCCCTTTCACTAGTAGCATATCCTAAGCTATACTATCCCTTATTAGTCCTAATAATCTTACTTAAGAATACTATTAGCCTTAGGTAAGTAATTACTAGCCTTATATACTTTAGCTACTAAGAAAATAGACTAATATAATACCTAGGAATATATAATTAATATTAACCCCTAAGACTAGCTATAGTAGTAACTATATATAGTAGCCTTATAAGCCTAATATAAGCCTAATATAATTATAGACCTAGGGTTTAAACCCGTAGCCTCTGTATAGCTAGAAGACTTATAATATATAAGAATAATTATAAGAATATAAGTAGTATATTATATTTCCTTAATAGACTAAAAGATTAACTAATTCTTATATATTGTGTAGGAATTGCATTATATATTAGTATATAAGGCATGGTATATAGTTGGTTAATGCCTATGTTCTTATACTATCCTACTTTCTCTTAATATATATAAATCTATAATAATATTAGGAGATTTAGGATAGTAGAGGTATTAAGGCTATTATATATAGTAAGAGTATTAGTAACTTACCTTTAAGTATAGATCTTATATACTTTTATTATTACTTTTTAGATTATTTTAATATATTTTATTATACTTAGTAAGGGTTTAAAGTTTTTTATTATTTATAGGTATAATCTAAATACTAAGAGTATAAGTATAAGGCTATTTAAGCTAATAGTATTATTAATAGCTTTTACTATTACCTAGAGAGTTTCTTTTACTTTTATAGCTAGATCCTTTTATTAGATAATTATATATATATACTAGATTAATATATAATATTATTTAACTTTATTAACTAAGTTATATGCTTTAATAGGTATAATTAATATAATTATACCTTTTATTTTTACTTTTTAGTAGAATTCTTTACTAATAAAGCTTTTTCCTAGGTTAGTAATTACCTAGTTAAATAGTTTTATATAGGTATTAATCTAGTATATTTTTATTACCTTTTAAATAATTAATATAAATATATTAAATAGAAAATAAGTAATATTAAATATAATTATTTTATTAATAATATATAATATAGGTTTACTCTTAAGATATATAATATTTATAATAATATAATAGTTAAATTTAAAATTATTTTAAATTATAAACTTAAACCTTTAAAGTACTTTAGTATTTAGCTAATATTTTTAGTAGATCTTAATTAATTTTTTAATTACTTATCTTTCTATAGAGTAGTTAGCTCTTATTAGTAGTTTATATAGCCTATTAATAGAAAGATAATTAAATTAGTAGTATAATTACTAGAGTTTAATATTAATAAGATTATACTATACTAAGGCTTTCTTATTATTTAATAGCTACTATAGGTATTCCTATTTCTATATAATAAGTACTTAAATATTATTTTATTTAAGATAGTTATAAAGGTTATAAAAGTGGATATTTAGTATATTTATATTATATAGGTATAGAAGAAATAATATATTTATAGAAATAATATAAAATAAAATAGTTTTAAATAGTATAATAATATTTACTATACTAAGGGATAGCTATAGTATTCCCCCTCTAAATCTAATAATTACTTTTTCTACTTTAAATATATTTAGTTTAGTTAGTATAGCTATTATTTATTATAATATAAGCTATTATTCTTAGTTACTAATAAATACCTTTATAGCTTTAGTATTAGATATAATATTATAGAATTTATTTAGGCTATAATAATTATTAAGTATAAACTTTATTATCTTTTCTTATAATTTCTTTTAAAGGTTATAAAAGGGGTCTTTTTATATAAGATAATAGGTAATTACTTAATCTATAAGTATAATTAAAATAAGGGGTAAGTTAATAATATTAATAATACTTATAAAATAAGTATATATCTTTATAGGAATTACTTTAAATTAATCTTTATTATTATTACTTTCTTTTCCTTTTCCAGTTTCTATATTATTATTAGATTTATTAAGTTTAGCTAGGTATAAATTATAAATAGCTTTACTAAGGTAAAAATCCTCTCTAATCTTCTTATATTTTTTATATACCTCTTTTCTTTCTTCTACTATATATCTTATTAAGAAATATCCTTTTTTAAGGTATATATAGTATTTATTGTTTTTCTAGTATAATTACTTTAAGGTAAAGTTACCTCTATAATATTTACTTTAGTATTTTAGCTATAAAGGTCCTTATTAATTATTCTTATAGCCTTTATATACTTATTCTATTATAAACTATTCTTCTAATATAATTAATATAAACTTAATATTATTAATTATAAACCAGATTTAATAATTATAAACAAACGCACTTTTAATTTCCTAGATATTTAAAATCTAGCCCAGACCACCAATTTTCCATGACTTTTCAGCTAACTATTATTTCATTAGCAGCAACCTTTACACTTACTCTTAGACCTATTTTTATCACAGTTTTTAATATAGATCATAATACTTATTATCCTTTCCAGCCACTTATTATATCTACTACTATTAATTTCTCTAAGAAAAGCTTCCTATACTTTAATTATCTTCTTAAATACTATTTTATCTAATTTCTTTATAATAATATTAAATTTCTTATACTCTTCTTAGATAAACCTTTTATTATTAGTATTAAAATTATTCTTTTTAAGTATATAGAACTTAAATTTAATAAATTATATCTTTTGGAACAATTTAAGGTTAATAATAGAGATTCTAAATAGCCTAAAAAGCCCTTCCTTTCTAAGCTTTAATTTAAAGGTCTTAATAAGATTGGGTAGGTATCTAATATAAAGTTTACTATTAGTATATTTTAAGGTAAAAGGTTATAATAGATTATAAAGAATATAGTATTTAAAATATAATTTAAATTTAGCTATTTTTAATAATATTAGAAATAGGCTAAAATATATTAATCTTAGCATAGAAAGCTATCTTAAATATTAGGATAGGTCTAATAAAGTTTACTATCTCTAATATTAAAAGGGTATTAAGATTATAAAATATATAAAGTTAATTATTCTATTAGTCAGGGTAAAAAGAGACTAATACTATAATTATTTAAATACTAATTATATTTACTTCTAGAATTACCTAGTTAAGCCTTTTACTTGTATTTTAACTAAATATAAATAAACTTAATATATTATATTAGTATACTTATAATAATAAAGGTATATTAAATCTATAAATATACTTCCTTATATATTAAGAAAGAATTTAGTACTATACTTTATAGTTCTTTAATACTACTATATATACTAAGTAATTATACTTTAGCTATTTTATTATTCTTTAAAATACTTTATAATACCTATTAAAATACTTTAAGTTAATTAAAAAACTTATAAAGAGCTTCTTATTATTTAATACTTAGGTTTTACTCTATCTAGGTATAAATATATAAGGTTTATTATTCTTAATAGTATTTATTAAAAATTTGCTTATTTTTAAATTCCTTCCTTATTTTTATAAGTATTTAATTAAAGGGTATAGGTTTATTATTAATAATTATTATATTAAAATAATATTCCTTTGCCTTCCCTTTAAGTATAGCCTAGAATACCTATATATATAAGAATTTATTAATATTTATAATTAGGTATTAATTATAAAAGTATTTAAGTTTTAAATTAAAGTTCTTATATTTCTTATTATTATACTTTAAATTATTAGGATAATTCTTTTTAAGCTAAATAAAGTTTTTACTATCTAGCTTCTTATTTATTAGGACTTCTTAAGTATAATCTTAGGATAAGAGAGTTTATTAATAAAA
The DNA here is from genome assembly GCA_020623695.1 of Calonectria henricotiae. Taxonomy (NCBI): domain Eukaryota; kingdom Fungi; phylum Ascomycota; class Sordariomycetes; order Hypocreales; family Nectriaceae; genus Calonectria; species Calonectria henricotiae. Next base: position 10,563 of record JAHVYB010000268.1, read on the forward strand.
AGATATTATTATTATTAATTATAATATTTAGGATTAAGATAAGTATTATAAGTAATATAAAGTATTCTAAAGATATATTAAACTTTAGTTATAAGGAATATTTATAGGTAATATTTATATATTCTAAGTTAGGGTTACCTTAGTTTATACTAATTAGGGAGATAGTATTAGTAAAATTATAATTAGTTATAATAGTATAATATCTTATAATAATATTATTTGCAATTTTTATACCTTTTTAATAATCTTATAAATAAAGTAAGGGTCTTAGTAATAAAGTTAGAATTCTTTATTAATCTCTTTAAGAGCTTTAGCTTCTTCTTTTATCTAATAATAGAATTTCTCTTAGTTAGTAATCTTTTTAAGGACTTTAGAAATAGATTTTTTTTTTTTAGTAATTTTAATATTATAATTTCTAAGGAAATTATAGAGTATCCTTACTATTCTTAGCTTCTTTTAATATTTTACTTCTCTTTTACTAAAGTCTAATTAGAATATATTAAAAAGTTAAAGTTCTTTTAAGTCTTTCTATCTATTAAGTACTATAAAATATATAATTTTAATATTTATTTCCTTTTTATTATAGGTCTTATAATTATATACTAAGTAATAAAGTCTTTATACTTATAGGTTTACCTATAGGGTAAGCTTTATTAGGATTAGAAGTTATTTAAGAAATTCTCTTACTTTGCCTTAATATACTTTATATTTATTAGGTAATTAGAAAGTAATAATATCTAAGTTTATCTCTAATCCTTTAATATTAATATTATCTTTTTATAAGCTTAATATAATTATATTAGGAAAAGTATAATTAAAGGAATATAAAATTAAACTTTTTTAGTTTATTATACTCTTTTTACTTACTAAGGTAATATATAGATTTACTATAAATAAAATAAAAAGAATATTTTATATAATAAATATAAAAAATGATTTTATATTTTCTTAGATAATTATAGTAATTATAATTAAATAGGAATATAATATTAATTTAGATTAATATATAAGGTTTTATTGCTAGTAAACTAGGTACTTAATAATATATCTTTTTATTTAATATTTTACTAATCTATAGAATTATATTTATATACTTTCTAAGACTAATTAATATAAATAAGTCCCAGGGGTTTATAATATAAACTAGCTAAGGTTATAATAAGGGTCTTTAGTAGCTACTAAGGGGTTCTTTAGTAATAGTTTTATTAATATCTAATCTTCTCTTTTAATCCTACTTAGGCAGGGTTATAGTATATCTACTTTAGCTAGGGGTTATATAGAGAGCTATATAACTGCCTTGTAAAGTATTATTCCTTTAACTATACTAATAAACTAATAAAAAGATAGCTTTCCTAATAGCTAGAATTAATATATTTTAATATACCTATAAATATACCTATAAATATACTTATAAATAATATTAATTAAAATATTATTCTAATAATATCTTATTTATAAAGGTAATACCCTTTTTAAATCTAACTCTATATATAGATATATATATTAAGAGATCTAAGCTACTAATATCTAATTTACTATAGTAAATAAATACTACCTTAATAAAAAAATCTACTATTTATAATATTAAAATATTATATATTCTAAGAATAAGATTAAGCTTATCCTTTAGGAGTATAAGCTACTTAAGAAAAAAGATTTTAATAGTAATAATATTAAATTTATTACTTAATAATAAGATATACTAAAGTTAATATTAAATTATTAATTATTTATAAAAAAAAGACTTAGCCTAAATAACTCTTAAAAGAGATTTATAGAGAATATAAATAATAATAATAAGTAGCTTAATAATTTAATATAAATAATTAAATTTAAAATAAAATAAATATAAAAAAAAGGAACTAATAAAGGAAGGAAGGTAGAAATCTAAACTAGTACCCTACTAGAATCCACAAATTACTATGGGATTATAATATAATAAAAATATAATAAGTTTATAATCTATTATATTCTTTTACCTTAAAATATACTAATAGTAAGCTTTATACTAAATACTCTCCTAACCTAGTTAAATACTCTAAATAGATCCTCCTTTAATATAGGCTATTTATATTATCTAAGATTAAAATTATTAATCTTATATTATTTTAAAAGATAAAAATTATTAATTTTAAGCTTTAATTACTTTAAAAGAATAATATTAATATTAATAATAAAGATTTTATTTAAAAGGAGTATATAAAGATTAATAAGATAATAAATAAGTATAAGGTGGTATAGTATAGTAGTTAGCATACTATGTTTTTTATAGAGACTAGGGTTTAATTCCCTGCACTAGCCCCCAGCCCAGGGAAATAGGTAAAAAAAGGATTATTATAACTAGTTATTTTTCCCCACTAGGGTTTTTATAGGTAATAATTATAACTAGAATAATTATAATTAAAGCTCTTATTACTCCTTGTAAAATCTAACTAAATGCTAAATAAGAAAGTATCCTATTTTATATAGGTTAAGTTAAGTAATTAGAAAAGGGTTTTTTTTTTAAAAAAAAAAAAATAAATAAATAAATAAATAAGTATATTTTAAGTAAATTTAAGGATATAGAGCTAAAAGAAGAGAGGTTCTTAGAAGATATTAATAATAGTTAGTATAATTAGTAGCTAGAAAGGACTATAGATATTATAAGGTTTATTAAGAATTATAATAATAAAAGTAAAGCTAAAAAGAAATATAAAGGTTATTATTAAAAAGTTAAGGAAAATTAGTAGTCTAAGCTAGATTTTAAATATCTAGGAAATTAAAAGTATATTTATTTATAATTATTAAATCTAGTTTATAATTAATAAGTATTTAGTATAAAGCTTACTATTAGTATATTTTAAGGTAAAAAGATATAATAGATTATAAAGAATATAGTATTTAAAATATAATTTAAATTTAGCTATTTTTAATAATATTAAAAGTAAGCTAAAATATATTAGTCTTAGTATAAAAAGTTATCTTAAATATTAAAATAGATCTAATAAAGTTTACTATCTTTAATATTAAAAGGGTATTAAGATTATAAAATATATAAAATTAATTATTCTATTAATTAGAGCAAAAAAAGACTAATACTATAGTTATTTAAATACTAATTATATTTACTCCTAAAATTGCCTAGTTAAGCCTTTTACTTATATTTTAATTAATATAAATATAAAGTTATTTATTATATTAATAGGTATTAAATAATATAATATTTTTATTAGTATAATTAATAAAGATATTATAAATATTTTTTTAAATTAAATAAGATTTATATAAATAAGGATTAATATAATAATAAATAATATAATTTTTAATTAATTAAGATTACTTTTTTTAAAGATAAAGATAAATAAATTATTATTAAGATATAAAAGTGATTTATATTCCCCTAAGAAGAGGGATAGCTTAATAAGATAGTAATACTAAAAAGTATATTAAACCTTTAAACTTTTAAATCCTATAGTATAATTACCCTTATACTTATATTTACCTTAAAAGCCTAAAGGTAATATAAAATAAAAACTATAAAGCTTTTTTTAATAAAAATAAAATATAATAAAAAGATAGCTAATAGTTAGAATTAGTATATTTTAATATACCTATAAATATACCTATAAATATATCTATAAATAATATTAATTAAAATATTATTCTAATACTATCTTATTTATAAAGGTAATATCCCTTTTAAATCTAACTTTATATATAGATATATATATTAAGAGATCTAAGCTATTAGTATTTAATTTACTATAATAAATAAATATTACCTTAATAAGGAAATCTATTATTTATAATATTAAAGTATTATATATCCTAAGAATAAAATTAAGCTTATTTTTTAGAAGTATAAGCTACTTAAGAAAAAAGGCCTTAATAATAATAATATTAAATTTATTACTTAATAATAAGATATACTAAAGCTAATACTAAACTATTAGTTATTTATAAAAAAAAGATTTAGCCTAAATAATTCTTAAAAGAGATTTATAAAGAATATAAATAGTAATAATAAATAGCTTAATAATTTAATATAGATAATTAAATTTAAAATAAAATAAATATAAAAAAAAGGAACTAATAAAGGAAGGAAGGTCCTACTAAAATCTATAAATTACTATAAGATTATAATATAATAAAAATATAATAAGAAAATAAATTATTATATTAATTAAAAGATATACTAAAGTATTATTAATTATATTTATTAGAAAAATATAAGATTATTATATTATTTTAAGTTAATTATTTTATGTAAGGATATATAGCAGCGGGCATTGCCCGACTATACAGCATGCCTTATATACTAATATAAGGTACAATTCCCACACAATATACAAGAATTAGTTGATCTTTTGGTCTATTGGACTAGTGGGCACACCTCCCCTCTCGTTACAATTATTCTTGCACATTGTGGGTCTTCTGGCTATACAGAGGCTGCGGGTTTAAACCCCGGGTCTATAACCGCATTAGGCTTACGTTGGGCTTACAAGGCTACTATGTACAATTGCTGCTATGGCTAGTCTTGGGGATTAACATCAGTTATATTATTCCTAGGCACTTAATAGGTCGGTCCACTTCCTAGCAGCTAATACATATACACAAGGCTTAGCAACTAGTTGCCTGAGGCTAATGGCATCCTTAAGTGAGACCATTAAGACTAATAAGGAATAGTACAGCTCGGGATATGCTGTTATTGGAAGGGGGATAATTGTAAGGATGTGCGGCAGCGGGCGTTGCCTAATTATATAGCATGCCTTATATATTAATGTGAGGTGTAATTCCTACACAATGTGCAAGAATTGGTTGATCTTTTGGTCTATTGGACTAGTAGGCACACCTCCCCTCTTATTACATTTTATTAGTTAGAGTAAAAAGAGACTAATATTATAATTATTTAAAAAACTAATTATATCTTCTCTTAAAATTACCTAGTTAAGCCTCCTACTTATATTTTAACTAAATATAAATATTATTTTATTTACTTAGAAAAAATATTTATATAAAATATTATATAAAAAGATTTAAAAAGATTTTAAGATAAAAAAGATTACTTAAGCCTATTAAAATAATCTTTTAATAATTATAAACAAACACACTTTTAATTTCCTAGATATTTAAAATCTAGCCCAGACCACCAATTTTCCATAACTTTTCAGACCATCTTACATAGCATCTATTGACCTCTGCGTTTCTTTTTAGCCCCGCTTCTATTATCGCGGTTCTTAATAAACCTTATAGTATCTATAGTCCTTTCTAGCTACTAATTATACTAGCTATTATTAATATCTTCTAAGAACCTCTCTTCTTCTAGCTCTATATCCTTAAATTTATCTAAAATATACTTATTTATTATTTTATTAACCTTTATATATTCCTTTTAAATAAAATCTTTATTATTAGTATTAATATTATTTTTTTAAAGTAATTAGAGCTTAAAATTAATAATTTTTATCTTTTAAAATAATATAAAATTAATAATTTTAGTCTTAGATAGTATAAATAGCCTATATTAAGGGAGGATCTATTTAAAGTGTTTAATTAGGTTAGGAGGGCATCTAGTATAGAGCTTGCTATTAGTATATTTTAAGGTAAAAGGGTATAATAAATTATAAAGAATATGGTATTTAAAATATAGTTTAAATTTAGCTATTTTTAATAATATTAAAAGTAGGCTAAAATATATTGGTCTTAGTATAGTAGGAAAGCTATCTTAAATATTGGGATAGGTCTAATAAAGTTTATTATCTCCGATATTAAAAGGGTATTAAGATTATAAAATATATAAAGTTAATTATTCTATTAGTTAGGGCAAAAAGAGACTAATACTATAGTTATTTAAATACTAATTATATCTGCTCCTAGAATTGCCTGGTTAAGCCTCTTGCTTATATTTTAACTAAATATAAATAATCTTTAAATAATAATATTAAAAAACCTTATCTAAAGATATTAAGATAAATTATTACTTAAGAACTTTAAGATATTTATTTAGAATATCTAATAAATCTATTATAGGATTTATAATAATAAAGAGAACAAAAGCTTATTATATTTTTATTATATTATAATTCTATAGTAATTTATAGATTCTAGTAAAGTATTAGCTTAGATTTCCTAGACTTTTCTTTCTTCTTTAGTTTCTTTATTTTTAGAATCTCTATTTCCTTATATATTATTTTATATTATTAAGCTAATCTTTATATATTTTTTAGATTTTCTAAGAACCTCTTTTTATAAGAACTTAGGCTAGTTCTAAATTATATATATATATAAATTTTTTTTTTAAAAAAACCCTTTTAAGCTATTTAACTTAACCTATAAATAGAATATCTCTTTATATAGCATTTTATACTTATTTTATAAGGAGTAATAAGAGCTTTAATTATAATTATTCTAGTTATAATTATTTGCTTATAAAAACCCTAGTAAGGAAAAATAACTAGTTATTAAGGTATAAAAGTGATTTATATCCCCCTAAGGAGAGGGATAGCTTAATAAGGTAATAATACTAAGGAGTATATTAAATCTTTAGACTTTTAAATCCTATAATATAATTACCTTTATACTTATAATTACCTTAGAAGCCTAAAGGTAATATAAAATAAAAACTATAAAGCTTTTTCTAATAGAAATAAAATATAATAAAAAGATAGTTAATAGCTAGAATTAGTATATTTTAATATACCTATAAATATACCTATAAATATACCTATAAATAATATTAATTAAAATATTATTCTAATATTACTTTATCTATAAAGGTAATACTCCTTCTAAATCTAACTTTATATATAAATATATATATTAAGAGATCTAAGCTATTAGTATTTAATTTATTATAGTAGATAAATACTATCTTAATAAGGAAATCTACTATTTATAATATTAAAGTATTATATATCCTAAGGATAAGATTAAGCTTATTTTTTAGGAGTATAAGCTACTTAAGAGAAAAGGCCTTAATAGTAATAATATTAAATTTATTACTTAATAATAAAATATACTAAAGTTAATATTAAATTATTAGTTATTTATAAAAAAAAGATTTAGCTTAAATAACTCTTAAAAGAGATTTATAGAGAATATAAATAGTAATAATAAGTAGCTTAATAATTTAATATAGATAATTAAATTTGAAATAAAATAAATATAAAAAAAAGGAACTAATAAAGGAAGGGAGGTTCTACTAGAATCTATAAATTACTATGGGATTATAATATAATAAAAATATAATAAGAAAATAACTAGTTATAATAACCCTTTTTTACCTATTTCCTAGGCTAAGGACTAGTACAAGGAATTAAACCCTAGTCTCTATAAAAAACATAGTATACTAACTACTATACTATACTACTAAATTATATATTAAAATACTTTAATATTAGCTTTATTAGCCTTTATTATTCTTTAATAAAATTAATATTATTATAATTAAGATTCTTTCTTTAAAGTAGCTTAAGCTCTTATAAAATAAGCTTAATTTTAGTTTTAATAACTAGATTATTATTTAAATATAATTTATCTTTTATTTTATTAATTAATTTATTATTAGATCTCTTAGGCTAGATATTAATAGCTTAGATCTCTTAATATATATATCTATATATAAAGTTAAATTTAGGAAAGATATTACCTTTATAAATAAGGTAATATTAAAATATAAATATTTTAACTAATATTATTTATAGGTATATTTATAGGTATATTAAAATATACTAATTCTAGCTATTAGCTATCTTTTTATTATATTTTATTTCTATTAAAGAAAGTTTTATTAAGGTATAAAAGTAATTTATATTCTTTTAAAAAGAGGAATAGCTTAATAAGATAATAATACTAAGAAGTATATTAAATCTTTAGACTTTTAAATCCTATAATATAATTATTTTTATACTTATAATTACCTTAAAAGCCTAAAGATAATATAAAATAAAAACTATAAAGCTTTCTTTAATAAAAATAAAATATAATAAAAAGATAGCTTTTCTAATAGCTAGAATTAGTATTTTAATTTCTTTGTATTATTTCTATCTACTATCTAACTATAATATAATAATCTTTTAGAAAAAAAACCTTATACTTAGATTACTATTAGTATTAAAACCTCTAAAAAATCTAAATTCCTAAGTTATATCTACTCTCTAATATAAAGTAAGCTACTAGGATTAGTATTTAATATAGCTAGCTAAATTAACTTTAGGTATTACTAGATTTAAATTAACTTAGTTTATTTCTAACTAAGGTTTCTAATCTTAGTTACTAACTTAACTATACTAGTAGTATAGCTAATATATTACTAGCCCCCCTAGAATTAGTATATTTTAATATACCTATAAATATACCTATAAATATTATTAATTAAAATATTATTTTAATATTACCTTATTTATAAAGGTAATATCCTTTTTAAATCTAATTTTATATATAGATATATATATTAAAAGATCTAAGCTATTAGTATTTAATTTACTATAGTAAATAAATACTATCTTAATAAGGAAATTTACTATTTATAATATTAAAATATTATATATTCTAAGAATAAGATTAAGCTTATCTTTTAAAAGTATAAATTACTTAAGAGAAAAAGCTTTAATAGTAATAATATTAAATTTATTATTTAATAATAAAATATAATAAAGCTAATATTAAACTATTAATTATTTATAAGAAAAAGACTTAGCTTAAATAATTCTTAAAAGAGATTTATAGTAGTATAGTATAGTAGTTAGCATGCTGTGTTTTTTACAGAGACCAGGGTTTAATTTCCTATACTAGCCCCTAGCCTAGGAAAATAGGTAAAAAAGGATTATTATAACTAATCATTTTTCCCTATTAGGGTTTTTATAGGTAATAATTATAATTAAAATAATTATAATATAAAGCTCTTATTATTCCTTGTAAAGTCTAACTAAATGCTAAATAAGAAAGCATTTTATTTATATATATAGGTTAAGTTAAGTAATTAGATAAGGGTTTTTTTTAAAAAAAAAAAAAAAAAAAAAAAAAAAGTTTATTAAATATCTTTCCTTTTATCTTATTAATAATTTATAATTTAAAGACTTTAATTTCTTTATAGTATTTTTTATTATAGGAAATAAATTTAAATATATCTCTCTTAATTAGACCTTTAATCTCCTTTTTTATTAATCTCTTAAATAGTCTTTTTAGTATAAAGATTATATCTTTCTTATATATTTAAATTACTAGGTCTAGATTAGATTTCTCTTTAGTAGAAAGAAATAACTTTTTATATTTAATTTTAGGTTTAAATTACTTAGTAATATATATTATAAAAGGTAAAATAGGGTTTTTTTAAGATTATTTTCTCCTTTGTTTTTATATAGGAGGTACTTTATTAATTATAATAGGATTCTTTCTTAGGTAGCCTCTATTTCTCTTTTATATTATTAGAGACTATAGAGGGATATTACTAATTTCCTTCTTAGATATTCTTATAGCTTATTTTATTAAGAGTAAAGCTATATCTTTGTTTTTTAAGGACTAAGGTTAGGATTTATAATTAAAAGAATAAAAAGATAGCTTTTTACTTTTCTTTTTTATTTTATTTTATATCTTAGGGTCCTTATAATATAGTTTAATTACTATTAAATAAAAATTTATAGGTCTTTTTATACTTTTAATTATATAGATTTTTTTATTATTAATAATAAGTATATATAAGCTAATTTAGCCTTTTTTTTCTCTTTAAATATATATTATTAACTTTAGTAGGAGATTAATAATTACTAAAGTATTAGGATTATTATAAGTAGCTAAGGCTTTATTTACTTTCCTTTTATTATAAAGATAGTATACTTTTACTATTACCTTTTAAATAGCCTTTGCTTACTTTATTATTCCTAGTAAGGGGGGTAATCTTTATATTATTTAAGGGTATACCCTAAATATTAAGAGGGTTAGAATAAGACTATTAGGTCTAGTTATATTATTAACTATCTTTACTGTGGATTAAAGGGCCTTATTAATCCTAAGAAAAGGGTCTTTTTTTTAAATTATCTTATAAGCTTTATAGAGAGGTTTATAGTATTATTTAATCTTACTAATTAAGTTATAAGCTTTAATAGGTACTATATTAATAGAGATACCTATAATTCCTATCTCTTAGTATAACTCTCTTAATATATAATTTATTCTAGTATTTATAATAATCTAATTAGGTAGTCCTTAGTAAATATTAATCTAATATAGCTTAAGACTTTCTTAAAGGGTCTTTATAGATTTATTAGGGAGGAAATAGGCTATATTAAATATAGTAGTTAAATTAATAATATAAAGAATAAGCTTATTTTCTAAGTAGAAAGTATTAGTAATAATATAATAATTAAAGTTATAATTATTTTAGATAGTAAACTTAAAGTAAGTAGGCTACTTTATATAAAGTTAGTATTTTTTATATACTTTAGTAAGTTTTTTAATAGCTTTTTACTTAATTAGATAGCTTACTTTATTTAAGAGCTTATAAAGTCTTTTTATAGAAGGATAATTAAAATAATAGTAAATTTATTATAGTTTAATTTTAGTAAGATTATTTTAGGTAAGTGATTTTTTTATCTTTAGAAGTATCTAAGGGTATTCCTATTTATATACTATTAAAATTCAAATATTATCTTTTTCTAGGTATTTCTTAATATTATAAAAATAGATACTTAGTTAGTTTATATTATAAAATAATAGAAGGAATAGGGTATTTATAGGTATAATATAGAAGATTATAATTCTAAAATATATTAGTATAGTAACTATGCCTAGTAATTCTATTAAGATTTCTCCTTTAAATATAATTCTTACTTTTTTTATTATCTCTATATTAAGCTTAAGGAAAAGGATAATATTTCTTTATAGTATAATAAATTATTTATAATTACTAATTAAGAAGCTTATAATATCTATATTAGGGATAATACCTTAGAATACTATTATTAAATATTAGTTATTTAGAAAGAACTATAATATTAGCTTATAAGATTTTATTTTCTCTTTTTTAAAGGGATTACTTTTAGTAAAGAAGTATAAAACTATTTAATTAGTAAATTAGTTTAAAATAAGGGGTATATTAATCTTTACTAAGCCTATAAAAAAGGCATATTATATATTGCTATTATAGTAGGCTTTGCTTATTCCTTTTTAGTTTTTCTCCTTATTAAAGGTAAGGGATTTATTATTATTAAAGTTATTATTAGGCCCTTTATACTAAGCTAAGAATATTAAAAATGCCTTATTAATATAGCTCCTCTTAAACTTATAATATAATTTCTTTCTCTTTTTTGCAGTATAGTTTCTTAATTAATAGCCTAGCTTCTTGTAAATATAATATGTTTTCTAACTTAGTTATATAGGGTAGGTTTAAGCTTTATTACCTTTATTTACTTAAGGGTACTAATAATAGCTTTTAGTTTATCCTTAGTATATTTAATTAGTTTAAAACTAATTTAAATTATTATTTTAAAGAATTTCTTTTATTATTACCTTTAGTATAAGTATATTCTTTAGTATAACTTAAAGCTAATAATATATACTTTTATAGATATTTAAGGGTTTTTAGAGATAATAAGAGAAATCTTTAATATTATTATAGGTACTAATAATTTATATTTATAGTATATCTTTACTTTAGTTAAGTATAAGAACTATCTTTTAGAGATTTTCTAGTTTTAGGAAAAGCTTTTTTAGGACCTCTTTTTATAGTAATTCCCTATTATTTTAGAATATCTTAATAAATAAGGCTTTTTACTATTTTCTAAGGTAATTTTAGTATATTACTTTATCCTTATATTTCTCTTATATTATCCTTTTTATTTAGTAGAAGGATAAGATCTTATAAGGGTTATATATATTATTATAATAATAAGTAATAACTTTCCCTTTAAGTATAATAAAGAATACTTCTATAAACTATACTTAAGAAATACTAGCCTATTTATATATTATATAAAAAATATAAGCTTTGCTCTTAAAGATATTATATTCTTCTTCTTTATATTTTATCTCCTTTATATAAAGCTTCTTAAGATTAATAAGCTTCCTTATATTAGGTATATTATCTAGTATCTTTTCCTAGTAATAGGGGTCTAGATTATAGGATTCTTCTCTTTCTTTTGGGGGAGCTAGGGAAATTAGAAGAATTAGTAGAAATAGGGAAATTTAGTATATTTTTTTCTCTTTATTTTTCTTTAGGGAGAGTATTTAAAATACTTTTATTAAAGTAATATTTTTAAGGAACTTTTTATTTTTATATAAAATTAAAAATATTCTAATTTTTTATTTTATATTTTTAATTTTTTTAATAGTCTATTTATAAAATTCTTTAAGCTAAAGAGCTTATATAAGTTTAAGTAAAATAAATACTTTATTCTTTTTAAAGAAGATTCCTTTAAGAAAAAGATAATCTTATATTTTAATATATTAAGTACCTTTTACCTTCTTTTAATATATTTTATCTTTTCCTTTAAAGTATATTTAGTATATCTTAAATAGCTTTCTTCCTATAAATTCTATTTTATTATATATAATAATAAAATATTAAATTACTATTTAAATATCTTTAGATATACTTATTTTACTATTAAGATTATAATATAAACTCTAAGTTTCTAAGGTAATTAAAGATTTAAGATAATCTAGGATTAAGGTAGATTCTTAGTATCTTTCCCTTTTTCCTTAATATCTTTAGATAATCTCTTCTTATAATATAATTATATTTTTTAAAGAAAAGTCTTTTTTATAATTAGCTTAAGGTTTCTTTGTATTTTTAGCTCTTTTTCTATCTAAGTAATAGGATTATTTTATCTAGATAAAATAAAAAGAAAGGATCTTTTATATAATAAATATAAGGAACTTTATTAATAATTATTATACTAATTTCTTATATATTAATAATAATAATTATAATATTATTTTAATTAGTATATAGGTATTTTTACTAATAATTTCCTAGTTAATTACTTAAAGCTATATCTTTTTATTTAATATCTTACTAATCTAAGGAATAATATAAACTATTCCTAGATTAATTAGTATAGGTTTATTCTAGGGGTTATTATAATATTTTCATGGTTATAGGTCTAGTAGCTACTAAGGGGGTTCTTATTATATTTATCTCTATCTTTTCTAGCTAGCTAGGGCTATAAGGCCCAAAGTTAATATTAGGATTATATTATGTGATCCGGAATAATATCTTTTCTAGGTCTAGGCAAGGCTATTTAGTAGCCTTATTACTAATAGCTGAAATGCGAAAATATATGCTATTTAATAGGGCAAATAATATTTTAATATTTATAATTTAAAATAATTTTAAATTTAACTATTATATTATTATAAATATTATATATCTTAAGAGTAAGCTTATATTATATATTATTAATAAAGTAATTATATTTAATACTATCTATTTTCTACCTAATATATCTATACTAACTATCTAAAAGATAATAAAAATATACTAGATTAATATCTATATAGAACTACCTAACTAGGTAATTATTAACCTAGGAAAAAGCTTTATTAGTAAAGAATTTTACTAAGAAATAAGAATAAGAGGTATAATTATATTAGTTATACCTATTAAAGTATATAATTTAGTTAGTAAAGTTAAATAATATTATATATTAATCCAGTATATATATATAATTATCTAATAAGAGGATCTAGCTATAAAAGCAAAAGAAGCTCTCTAAGTAATAATAAAAGCTATTAATAATACTACTAGCCTAAATAGCCTTATATCTATACTCTTAGTATTTAGATTATACCTATAAATAATAGAGGACTCTAAACCCTTACTAAGTATAGTAAAATATACTAAAGTAATCTAAAAAGCAATAATAGAGGTTTGTATATATTAAGAGAAAGTAGGATAAATAGGATTATATATACTTATTATAATTAAAGGAGAAATCTATATTATTAATAATACCTATAAACCCTCTAAATTTTAATTAATAGCTATTAAATTATTCCTTAAAGACCTTAATAATAAAGAAGCTTTTTAAGAGGTATTAACTAAGTAATCTAAGGAAAGTAAGTAAAAAGATAATAAGGACCTCCCCTATAAACCTTAACCTTTAATACTAATAGAGAAAAAAAGAAAAAAATAATCTTAAAAGAATACTATTAATATTATCTTAATATAGCTAATCCTAAAAAGAGGTAAAAAATAACTATAAAAAAATCTTATTATAATTAATATAAATCTAATTAATTAATTTAAAAATAAAACTAAAAATATTAAGATATTTATATTAATAAAAAAAAAGTCTAATCTTAAACTTATACTTAAACTCTATAAAAAGAAGATTATTATAATACTTAGATTACTATTTAAAATATTAATTATAAAGGAGATTAAAGGATTAATCTAATATAATATATTTAAGTTTATTTTATTTAATAAGAATATATATAATAAGATTAGAATCTTTAAATTATATATTATAAATAAGATAAAAGGTAAGAATATTAAATTACTATATAAGAAGTTATACTTAGTTATTTAAAGCTATACTAATAAGGGTAAGAAGGCTATTCTTATATAATTACCTATAATCTAGAGATATAGTTAGAGACTAATTCTAGTATTAATATTATCCTTAATTAAGAAAGGTATTATACTTTAGCTTTAAAATATTATATAGGCTTATATATAGTTAAAGATAAAACTAAATTATATAATCTTTATATATTTCCTAATAAATATTTAATATAAGTATCTAAAGAATATAATTATAAAGATAATTATATTACTTTATAGGATACTAAAAATAGAAAACTATTAATAGGTAATATATAATAAGTATTATTTAAAAAAGCTCTAAATAATTATATTTATTTTTAATTTATACTTATTAATATTATTATAAAAGAACCCTAGCTTTATAATTATTAGAATATAAATAGATAATATAATTAGTATATTAAACTAAGTATTTCTAAAGCTAGAAAAGGAAAAGCTTATTTTTTATTTTTTATTTTTTTAAAAAAAAAACCCTTATCTAATTACTTAACTTAACCTATATATATAAATAGAATGCTTTCTTATTTAGTATTTAGTTAGATTTTATAAGGAGCAATAAGAGCTTTATATTACAATTATTTTAATTACAATTATCACCTATAAAAACCCTAGTAGGGAAAAATAACTAGTTATAATAACCCTTTTTTACCTATTTCCCTGGGCTAGGGGCTAGTACAGGGAATTAAACCCTGGTCTCTGTAAAAAACACAGTGTACTAACCATTGTACTATACTACCGGAGAAGCTTATAAAAGCTACTTTTAAAGCTAAATCCTAAGAAATACTAATAATTAAAGAACTATTTATATTTAATAATATAATTATTACTTTATTAAAAAATAATAATATTATAATATAGTAAAAAGAATAAAATAAGAAGATTATACTAATTAAAACTAAGGACCTAAAGACTACTAAATAATAATATATAGAATAATAAGTATAAAAAGTATATATTATCTTAATTTACTAATTAAAGGTATATTATAATCTTTTTACTATAGTATAATTCTAAGAGCCTAATAATATAAAAATTAAGATCTTAAATAAGTATCTTAAGTAATAATAAGAAAATCTTAACTATAAATTTATATTTATTTTATTTAATCTTTTAATAATAAAGCTATTTATATTTATTAATAGTATATTTATAAATAATACTAATCTTTTTTTATAACTTAGATTTATTATAATTCTTACTAATAAATAACTAAATAATAGAACTTTTAGAATAAATAGAAATATTATTTATTATAGCTTAATTAAGTATAGAAAAATAACTTAAAGTATATTAATATTAAAGATTTATAGTATAATTATAAGTATAAATATTTTTTTTTTTTTTTAAAAAAAAAAACCCTTATCTAATTGCTCAACTTAACCTATATATATATATAAATAGGATGCTTTCTTATTTTTAGCATTTAGTTAGATTTTACAAGGAGCAATAAGAGCTTTATATCACAATTATTTTAGTTACAATTATCGCCTATAAAAACCCCAGTGGGGAAAAATAACTAATTATAATAACCCTTTGTTCTTTTACCTATTTCCCTGGGCCGGGGGCTGGTGCAGGGAATTGAACCCTGGTCTCTATAAAAAACACAGCGCGCTAACCACTGCACCACACCACTATAAGTATAAATATTATTTATATAATTTTTATAATCCTTAATTAGATTACTAACTAATTAAAAATACCTTATATTCTTATAATTATATATATAAATTCTTATTTACTTTATAAGTACTTTATAAAGCTAAGAATAATAAAAAAAAAGTACTTAATAATTAATATAATAACTTTATAATAATTATATAAATAATAAGAATTATATAAAATTAGATAAATTAATAGAAAAAATAATCTAATTAATATATTTATAAAAAAAAGCCTTAATTAAATATTAAAATAGTTTATTAATAATAATAATATAATAATTTAAATAAAAGATTAAATTATATAAAAATAAATAATAAGCTTATACTTAATATAAAAAATTAAAAAAGAAATAATAAAAAAAGAAAAAGAATAATATTATAACTTAATTATTAAAACTAATAAAAAAATATATATTATTCCTATAAAAAGAAAAAGAGTTTAATATTAATTTATTAATATAATTAAAGGAATAATATCCTATAAGGCAATTATATAGCTCTCTATATAACCCCTAGCTAAAGTAAATATACTATAACCTTGCCTAAGTAAAATTAAAAAAGAAGATTAGATATTAATAAAACTATTATCAAAGAACCCCCTAGTAGCTACTAAAGACCCTTATTATAATCTTAGCTAGTTTATATTATAAACCCCTGGGATTTACCTATAATATTATATATTCTAAGAATAAAATTAAGCTTATTCTTTAAAAATATAAATTATTTAAAAGAAAAGGCCTTAATAATAATAATATTAAATTTATTATTTAATAATAAGATATATTAAAATTAATATTAAACTATTAATTATTTATAAAAAAAAGACTTAGCCTAAATAACTCTTAAGAAAGATTTATAAAAAATATAAATAGTAATAATAAGTAACTTAATAATTTAATTTATATTTAGTTAAAATATAAGTAGAAAGCTTAACTAAGCAATTCTAATAAATATAATTAGTATTTAAATAATTATAGTATTAGTCTCTTTTTACCCTAACTAATAAAATAATTAATTTTATATATTTTATAATCTTAATACCCTTTTAATATTAGAGATAGTAAACTCTATTAGATTTATCCTAATATTTAAGATAGCTTTCCTATTATACTAAGACTAATATATTTCGATTTCTTTATATTATTTCTATCTACTATCTAGCTACAATATAATAATCTTTTAAAGGAAAAACCTTATACTTAGATTACTATTAGTATCAAAACCTCTAGGAGATCTATATCCCTAAGTTATATCTGCTCTTTAATATAGAATAAGCTACTAAGATTAGCATTTAATATAGCTAGCCAAATTAGCTTTAGGTACTACCAGATTTAAACTAACTTAGTTTATCCCTAACCAAGGTTCCTAATCTTAGTTACTAACTTAACCGTACCAGCAGTATAGCTAACGTACTACCAGCCCCTAAGACTAATATATTCTAGCTTACTTTTAAATATTATTAAAAATAACTAAATCTAAACTATATTTTAAATATTATATTCTTTATAATCTATTATACCCTTTTACTTTAAAATATATTAATAATAAACTTTATATTAAATATTTACCTAATCTTATTAAGACCTTTAAATTAAAGCTTAAAAAGAAAGAGCTCCTTAGGCTATTTAAAACCTTTATTATTAATCTTAAATTATTCTAAAAAATATAATTTATTAAATTTAAGTTTTATATACTTAAAAAGAATAATCTTAATATTAATAATAAAAAGTTTATCTAAAAAAAGTATAAAAAATTTAATATTATTATAAAAAAATTAAATAAAATAATATTTAAGGAGATAACTAAAGTAAAAAAAGCCTTTCTTAGAGAAATTAATAATAATAAATATAATAAGTAGCTAGAAAGGATAATAGGTACTATAACCTATATTAAAAACTATAATAAAAATGGGTCTAAGAGTAAGTATAAAGGTTACTAAAAAGTTATAGAAAATTAGTAATCTAGGCTAGATTTTAAATATCTAGGAAATTAAAAGTATGTTTATTTATAATTATTAAATCTGGTTTATAATTAATAAAATCGGTTTATAATTATATTTAATAATTTAATATAAATAATTAAATTTAAAATAAAATAAATATAAAAAAAAAGAAACTAATAAAGAAAGGGAGGTCCTACTAAAATCTACAAATTACTATAGGATTATAATATAATAAAAATACAATAAGAAGGTATATTACTATATATATACATTCTATTATATACACAGTTCAGTTTAATAGCACCTATCTCATTTGTGAGTAACATATACTAAGGCAGCCTTGCTAGATACCTAACTCTGCCTTGCACTGTAAGGATCCCAAGCACCAATATCATTGACTCCGTACATCTGGAATAGCCCTCTACATCACCACCACGGATCAACACTAAAAAATATACCGAATGCACATAAAAACAGCATGCCAAGAGAAAGCACTGTACTCCACCACGCACCCATGCCCAAAGGGTATGGCTTTCTAAAAAAGGGCAACGCCTACTTAACCGCAAATGTCCGCCGCAAAACACATGCTGCAGACAAAAAGCTATATGTTGTAGCAAAAAAGAGCACCAATATAGGACTGCGAGCTCCAAGATGGATATTAAAAGAGGTAGTTGCCGAGGAACGCGCGACAAGGGAGAAGAGACAGCACGAAGTACAGAGACGCGATGGCGCTGCGGAACAGGAATTTGAAGCAGCTATAAGGAGGCTCTTTCCGAGAATCCCAGACGAGGATCTACAAAAAGTCGTCAGGCGAGCGCTGAAGAAGCGGAGCGGACGGGTAGGACGCACCAAATTGTTGAGCGTCGACCAAAGAGCTCGACTTGCCGTCTCGGCGCACATTCGACACTGCCATACCCAGTACGATACTCTGGTGCGAGGTCCGATGAGTAGGGAAAAGGCACGAGATACCATCAAGGGAGAATTGGCGAAGACGCTGGCACTATGGGGAGGATCGCAAGCAACGAAAGCAACGATCCAACCACGGAGGGAACGGAAGATGATGGCCAGGAAACCCAAACCCCCAAAGCAATCCCACCTACCAGACCCCTCTCACAAACAGAGAGCCCATAGAAGACATGTGGACCAGCGACCACTACCCCAAAACTCGGGCCGAAAAGTGCCAACACGGACGTCTTTACGTCTGGGGAAACTCGGCGGTGATGAGGAGCTGGAAATACTAAGTGATTTCCCCGATGACGAAGATGACCAGGACAGTTCGGACGACAGTGTCGAGGGCAACGAAGGTGACCCAGACGGACTATACGAGGAGAGCTCGGATGAACTTGACGAGTCCGAAGAGGATGGCGAAGACGATTTCGCGACAGAATGGGATAGCAATTAGGGCTTGGATCACTAGGGCGTCTGCTTGCCTGTACACGGGCTTTGTCCGGAAATCCAACAAGAATAAGCCTAGCAACAAATGGATGGATGGATTTTGCTAAACGCAATGCAGAATCATTGCACATGAACTATGACCCGATAACTAGAGATGATTTTTTTAAATTTTAAATTTAATTATATTTTAAACAACCGTCTTCTAAGTTTAATATGCCTAGATGTTTGTTATTCGATGTGATAGTAAATGGAATAAGACGGAACCACAATACTCACTACATCCTGCTAAACAAACTTGATTGGCCAGGCTCTGTTCTGCCTAGTTGTACCATAATGTAGAGAGACATGCCAGGATACCATGCTCCGTCAGAATCTATCGATTTCCATAGTGCGGGGGATGCATGGCATGATCCAATAGATATTTGTAATGACCTCTTCGTGACCTAGTCGGATTGCCAGGTCACAATGCAGCTCGTGTGGACCACATCCCGGTTTTAAAGAGGATTATATTGAACCACACCCATTATCAAATCAGGCATCGTGCGTCAACGATTCACAGAATGTGTATCCCGTTGGTTGGCCGTGCCACACTTGTACATACCCAGTCTTATCGTGCTGACGCTGATTCATCCAGTAGCTAGCTTAAGTTTCGTAAACTTTCCGCCAAGCCCGGCGTCGTTACGATTCAAGAGACAATGTTACACTAAGCAGACTTCTCCTGATTAAACATGATTGAATCGTCATGCCATCTTCTGCATTTTCCACACAGGAGGTGGTTTCGACTTTGTTTGTCGCGGCGCTCTGGATTTTTATTTATTTATTTTAGGATGATGAGCGCTAAAAGCTTAGTTTAATTTCTAAGTATAGATCACATAAAAAACATTAAGTCTGAGTTTAGGCCCACGTCATATTCAACGGCATTAAAGAAATAGAACGCCGGCGGAAGGGTCTGTTTTCCGACCACCCGGACAAAGTGACAAAAAACTCCTCGTACAGATTAACCGCTCCCAATGGTCCCTTCATCCATGTCTGTGGCCTTGAGCCTCATCTCGCCGTTTGGCGATATATCAATAACCCTTTTCCCATTCATCGCAACAAACGATCTCCGAGCCTGTCTCGGGTCTTGTGCAGCCTGAGTATGCAGATGCAGAATAATGATTCCGCCCAAACGCCGTATGGGGACAATTGTCCGCTAAAATGATCCGTCCGTAATATACGCCGCCGCCAAAGTAAAATATCAACATGAAGGTAAAAAGATAGTTTTCTCCAAATCCTCGAAGTCGTCAGTTGTAAACGTCCCTGTAATAAATTTAGGTCTTTCGCCATGTTCCCCTCTGCCATGTAAAAGTCGTCATTTCGTCGTTGTCTTTTTTGCTCTAGTTGCCTATGCAACCGTGATTGTGTTGGGTGCCGTTTCCTTGGACCCGATCTTTTCTAATTCATCATACTCCTCGTTCAACTCGATGCTGTCTGTCTCCTTGAGCTTGCGGGGAGTTTCGTCCTCGGTGACATCGCCAAGAACTGAAAATGGGCGATCCGAGGTAGGTGTGGTTAGTGAAGATCCGTCCATGCTCCAACGGTCTTCAGTGGCACCTGTGTAGATGGAAGAAGTGTGCTTCTTGGAGAGAGAGTCGGAGCTGTCGGAATGCTGAAGCTGGGGAACGCCGGTGTGAGGCTCCAGACCCTTGGAATCTGTCTTGGGAGTGGCGGCAGACTTTACCTCATCGCTCTCGGTCTTGATTGCCTCAATCGACTTAACGTCAGTCTCCAACACAGGAGTCAGCTCATTATCTGACTCGGATTTGATCGACTCGCGGCTTTTCTCCGACTTGGTTGAGGCGATGTTTACTTGAACAGGCCTGAGATAGGGTGAAGACTGGCGCTTGGGCTGAGACTCTTCATCCGATTTGCTCTCGGGATCGGTAAACTCTTGTCGGAGAGGGCTCTTTAGGTGACTGACATCACCGATTTCTGTTTTGCTTGAACGGGACGTCCTGGCAGGGCTCCTTACCGGCAACGGGGGAGGTACTCGCTTGGGGATGGTCACCATATTACCCTTGACGTGAATCACTCGCGAGGCGACAGCCTGTGTTCTTGCTGGTTGCACAGCAGCCACTTCAAACACGACAGGTTCCTCTTCGTCCTCGGAGTCGTCCAGCTCATCCTCCTCATTTGTGGCAAGTTCATCCTTCTCAACCTTCTCGTTCTTCTTGACCTTACTGTCATCTGTGTCCTTTTCGACCTTGTCATCTTCCTCTGTCTCGTAGCAAGACGATGCCTTGTCGGTGTCGTCCCTTGCAGGCTGCTCTACCTTCAAAGTATCATGTTGTGTTATGGTGGTGCCTTGACTGGCCACATCAACTGTGGTTGGTGGCTCACTGAGATGCTTCAATGGAGTCATGTCGATCTTTGTGTAATCGACCTCTTCCTCTTCCTCCGTCACCTCTGGAATTTGCGTCGGAGAGGCTCGGCCGTATTCGTCCTCGCCTCGACTGGGACTGGGAGATGTCTCAGGGGTGTTCCCGACATCAGTCTGTGTTCCCGCATCTGTCATTTGGCTCTTGACAGTGCGCGAGGACATGAAACTTGCGCGGTTACTGTTGGGTTTGGTACCATAATTGTCCACACTTTGTCTGCCAAACTTGGCAAAGGCTGGGCTGCTGGGGACAGGGTTGAAATCGAACTGGTTGCTTTCTGGTCGGAGTCGGGTTCCGGCTTCCCTTATTTCTAGACCAGCCATCTCCAAAGCCAAAACGCCAAATGGGTCAGGGTCATCTAGATTGGGAATACCAAAAGCAATGGTGTTGCGAGGGGAGGCAGGTGTGGAGGCTTTGGGTGTCGCGATCATGGCGTCACCGGGAGCGGGCTCGATAGCAATCCTTTCGATGATGGCAGTATCATAATCCGATCTTCCCTCAGCCATCTTAATGACCTCGGATAGAGGTCTGACTTCATCGACGTCTCGCGATACGTTGCCGGCAAGAATGTCCATTTGCGTTATGGAGCTTGAGTAAAATCGTTCGTTTTCGTTTGTTCGCTCGGCCAAGATGCACCCGTTCAAGTTCACAGACTGATTTTGACCTCGCGACTTCATATATGTAAGAACTGTGTTGCCCAAGTCTTTCCATCGTATATGCGACTCGTCCGAGTCGAGGGAAACCAGAGGACCACTCGTTAAACCGACATCTTCGCCAAGCGTTACTCGGGATTTTGTGATCGACTCAAGGGCAGCTAGGTTGTTGATGACAAGGACGCAATCGTAGATGTCGACACCGATAATGAAGCTGAGAGTAGGAGTGTGTAGCATGATGCCAGACGGCGGCGACCAGGTGCCATCTGATTTTCGAGCAATTAAGATGCCTGAACCACCTGAACCTGTCATCCATAAACCACTGCGCATACAGGTAAAGATGGCAATCCCGGCGGCATTCTGGATAATTCGTCTGGGAATCTTTTTCGTAATTTGGATTGGCGTTCCAGCATCGACAAGCTCGGCATCGACACTGTCCTCTTCCAAGGAAGCGAGGTATCCATCCGCTGGGGATAAAGAGTCAGCAGAATTGAAGGTGGACAGACTTGTAAGAACTCACACGAGAAAGATTTTAAAATTCGGGCGGCCTTCTCACACTCGCCATCGAGTGTTGCAGGCCAGAAAGCCTCTCGCTGTATGCAAGTGTTGCCGAGACTGATTCTGGCATTGGAGTTCGCGGCAGCTGTATTGATCTTGGCTAGGGTGCTGAGCGATGGCGCCGAGGTTGGGTTTGTACTGGCACGATTGGAGGCCCAACCAAAGAAGCCGCTGCTGGTACGAGGAGTCGAATTCCTCTTGTCCCACGAGGGGAGGAAGGAGGACACGCGCTGCATGGCGGGCCGCCTTGCCTCTCCGTCACCTCTGTCCTGGCCAGGCGGGGGCACGACAGAGAGGACGGGGAGAGACGGGGTTTGTTGTAGGAGGGGCGAAGTGCTGCGGGTGCTGGTCTTTTGCGGGTGCCTGTGGGAGGCTGCTCTGAGGGAAGGTGATGAGGGCGTCGACGATGAGGTATTAGTGAAGAAAGTTGATTTCGTAACAATCGGTGTTGAAGATGCTGAATTTGGTGCCGAGAGGGGACCCGACGGCGATGAGCTAGCAGTGGCAGAAGCAGTGACGATGTTCTGTTCGAAACGAGATGGCGACGGGATGACGGGTTTCAAGGCGGTGCTAGTCGAGATGGTGTGCGCCGAATGCGCTGCCGGGGGCCGGAATCCCTGGGGTTGGCAGAGTTCAAGGCCGTGGCGGTCGCGGTCGTGGCCGTTGGAGTAGAGCCGGTTGCTAGGTTTGGCGGCGCTATGACTGGCGCTCGCAGTAGCATGGAATGTCGAGGTGGATGCAGACGTATACGAGAAAGCAGAAGGAGGAGCGGAGGAAGGATTATGGTGCTGAGGCGGGAGGGGACGTCAGTAATAATCAACGACGGTTAGAACTTGTCAGCGTCGACGGGTGACGTGGGCCATTTGGGATCCATGGAGCGAGCAACGGAGTCATGGGATGGCACAGATAGGAACCTGGGAATGGGCAGGAGCAAGTGGAGGAAGGGGAGTATTAAGTGGAGGGGAGGGGGGCGCGGAAGACAAGACGATCGGCCAGCCACCCCTACCAGTGAGAGAGAGAAGGCGTGCGAAGAGGAGAGAGCGTGCAGATGCGAGTGAGGATCTGTGAGGAGCCTGGCCGGGAGGCAATGAGCAGAGACAAGGGAAACCGGACTAGAATTGGGCTGGGCTGAGGCGTAGACATGGTGGGCTCAGCCCAGGTACGGGGGGGGGGTACGGTACCTACAACGGTACCCGTTTGGCATCCCGTGTCGTCTCAGCTAGGTTAGGGCCAAAGTCACCATTTTTGGGCGGCCCAGACGATCGGAAAGGATGAGATGGGATGACCGGCAAGAAAAAAAGATGTGGGATGGACAAAAACCAAAAAAAAAACTGGAGACAGGCCCAAACCCAAAGGGAGTGATGAAAGAGGTGGTGTGGAGTGGTGGGGAGAAGAGAAACGTTTGTTGGAGTTACATGTATACAAGATTAAGCACAGGGAGATGCTCGGTGACGGACCAAAGAGTGGGAAGAGCAAAGGGACGAACAAGTAGGAAGGAAAAAAGAAAGAAAGAAAACTGATGACATACTGAATATACCACAGCTGCACCTGATGCCATGGAGCCCTGAGATGAAGTCGTCGCTGTGGCTGGGCTGTTTCCCTTGGATTTGACGATACTGAACCCCCCCTTGTTCGGCCGCTTGTCGATGCTGCTGCTGGCAATGCCCCTGCTCGAACCCGCTGTGCCAGTGCTCAAACTGCTGGAATTGCCGTTAATATTGCTGCTGGCCCTGGCGTTGGCCAAGGCGGCCATGGCCCGAAATGCCTTATTATTAGAGCTTATGCCGATGCTCGCCCTCTTGCCTGCGGTCGCTCTTGCCGACCCCGTGGCGGAACGCCCTCTTCCATGTGGCGGCGCTCGCCCTATGCTGAGGGACGATGTCGTTGTAACTGACTCCATGCTGCCGGCGATGATCCTCGATGGGGCCTCCTCTCTCGCCTTGTTGTGCCGCTGTCCCTGGGGGACGAGTCGCGTGGGGCGGCAAGCTAGTGCCGGCTGAGTACCTTAGGATTTGCACCGAGCGTGCCAATTGCTGCCCACCTCTAAAACAGAGCTTTTTGTTAGCCTCGGATTGGCACGTTCTCAGAACCCTCCCTATGGAGGCCGCGTATAGGCAGCTGTACGCCTCACTGGAAAGCTTGGGTACAGGTGTGATGGATGAGTGAGTTCGTGCACCGCTTGGATTATGTGCTGTTGTGGGTTGCAGGATAATGCATTCGCGCATGTGCCTTGTAAAGGTTCATCAAGTGGCCATTGGGCCAGCGTACCCGAACGAATTCTGCACAGCTTGCCTTACCATACCAGACGACTCGGCGCCATACCATTCATACACTGGGAATCGTGGCCGATGGTACCAGATAGGGGTGGGCGAGTGCGAAGGGGGAGGGGGGCCGCCTGGCAAGGGCGAGGGGGAGGAGGATGGGTGGATGGGAGTATCGGATCTGGATTAGGGACATGGGGTGGAAGGGAATGAGATGTGATGCAACGGGGGGGAGGGGAAGCGGAGGGGAGGCGAGGTGAGGGGGATGGGGCCACTTGGAGCAACACATGCAGCTGGGAGGAAAGAGGATAGCCATTCGGGGAGCGTTACATCTGGAGCATCCGGAGGTGGGCAATATTGGTCGAATTGGACTCTGAGATGAGAAATGGACCCCTTCATCCTTGATCCCCGTAACGCAACTTTGATCCTGCACCGCACTGCACTGCACTGCGACGCGCACTACCACTCCAATGGCAGCATGGAATATAAAAAAAACCGACATCCAACGAGATCAGACATACATACCTGGGTGTCAACAAGTTGGCTGCAGGTACCTGGCCGGGTAGGTTCCTCGAACCCTGGATCTGCCTTTTTGCTTTCTTTCTCGGTGCTTCTCAGGCCTTTCCCCCCAAGGTTTCCTTTTTTTTTTCGAAATTACCCGTCGCCCTCAGATTGGAGGACGGTATCCGTCAAACAGTGATGGGACGAACTAGCTCGGCCAAGGTGCATCAAAGCGCATGCATGTCTGTTTGTTGGTTCGCCAGCTGTAGCGAATGAAGCACGGGATGTGGCAGCTGCGTCGCCAAAAAAAAAAAAAAAAAGCAATAAAAGCAAAAGAAAACCAAGAACGCAGCACTGTACAAGGTAGGACGGGAAAATTGTGGAAGATAGAAGGAGAAAGAAACGCGAGCTTCTTCTCCGTAAAGGAAAAAAAAAAGACAACACATTGAGCGATTGGGTTGGGGGATACGCCAGGTAATTGCTATCATCTCTTTCCCATTCCCGTTCCCGTGCTTGTTTCTACCAGACATACATAAAACACTTGTATTCGGCCGGGCAGGCGGAGGGATTCCGGTTCCGCTGCTGTGGATTGATTTCTGAGGTCTCCTATGAGACACACGAAATCGTATGGCATCTAGCTAATATGCGCCCCTACGCCTCCCTGTGATCTTCATGCTGTGTTGAGACTGCTGTCTTTGAATTGCCCCACCCCCGGCGCGCTCGCTGACAAACCCCCATTGAGGGCGTCGTGAGCGTAGCGCAAGGTGCACTCGGCTCGCCTCACATTACTCTCGCTCATGTCCGCACCTGGGGTCCTTGCGCACAAGCCCACAATTTGCAGGTACCCGGGTTGCAATGCTTGACGAGAGAACACAGAAGGGTAAACAAAAATGCCGAAAGCAGAAGGGGAGAAAATTTTGTTAAGCGAGAAAACGAACTCGATTACTGCGTTGGAATGCAACACCTGAATGGAAACAAGACTGCGTGGAAGGCATCCCGGTATTACTAGCTAGGCGACGGGGCTCGGGGGCTGGCGTACCCCCAACGAATGGGACATGATGCTTTTTATCCAATGGAGAATCGATGGGGCGAATTGGAAACCTGGTTAGAATTGCTTACGGATACATTGCGTTGCAACAGCCCAATTGAGAATTCGGGACTATCCCCTCTCAACATCATGGCGAGGCTCACTAGTGACAGTACAGAGGAGACAAAGAAAGGCCGAGGTCACTCCCTAATTGGTACCACAATCGGGGTTTCCAACCTCCAGTGAGCCAGCAAACCGAAGAGGGAAAAAAACATATTTTTTCTCTTCTCTTGTTGTTGATCTTCTTTTATCGGTTAGTAGGGGTCCTTGCTATCTTGATCGCCAGGTCGCTCCTCTTTGCGATTAACACGGCACCGTTCCGTCGCGTTGAAAACCCAAAAAAGCTCCGGGTCCCATAAAGCGGGGAAAGTCTTGAAAGGCGACGGTTTGATGTTATGGGCCAAGCCTGTTATTCAGGGCATTTCACACCATCCATCCTTGGTCATCCTCCTCCTGACTGTTTGTATGCGGAAATATTTGGCCTTGGTTGTTTGTTTGTTTGTTTGTTTGGTGCCGCGGGTGTCCTGTGCGCGCCGGTTCATGTCATTATCCGCCCGGCATCCCAAGAGCAAAGATGATCAGTCCGCTCAGCCTCTCCCAGGGTCCTCCCCTCCCTACCACGACCACGGAGGTACAAAGTATGGTACGTAGTCCCAAATAGCCACGAGCATGCGGCGCCGCGGGAAACCCAAGCCACTTGTTAGATCGGTGGGGCCCCCTTGGCTCCCTCGTCGCTTTCCCACGTCCCGGCGGCGAGATCCGTGAGATCAGTCATCTCCATCATAGCTGAGGCCAGGACCAGGTAGGGAGGCAGGAAAATTCAATCAACAGAGAAAAAAAAAGTGAGAAAAGAAGTATGAAATGAGGATCCAATCGTGAATCTAGGAACCAGAAAAATCCTGCGCGCCATTATCCACCCGTGACGCCTCCCTAGAGTCGTCCAACTCTATTCTTTGTTCCCCCTGAGCTGAGGTATTCACCGTGGCTTGGATGTTTGCCATTTACATTCCAGTCATCAGGACAGGGGAGAGTTCCAGGGGAAAGGGGGCTACGAAGACTGGACTCGTAACCGCCAAAGCCATGATGAAAATGGGTTTTGCGTATACGTATGTGTTTTACCGGTATATTTATTTTTACTTCATCCCTCGGGTCCCGCAAATTAACTTCACGAGGAATTAATTGAGGGATAGCCAGACCCAATTTTTAGCACGGGATAGCCCTTGGATTCATTCAGCAGCCCTGACCACTTACCTTGGCGGGGCAAGGTCTTGTCTTGTTATTTGCAGCAGCCCTGTGCTCCAGGATGCGCGGAGGGCCAAAGGGGAAAGAGAAGAAGAAGGAGAAGGGAAAAAAAAGACAAAGGATACCATGTGAGGATCCCGAGCAGGGTGCTGGCGACAATGTCGATCAATTGGCGGGTGATATATTTCTTTGTCTCTAGGGGATTCCATGCTGCAGGGACTATACGACCCTCGTGCACCGTGATTGATAATTTGCCATGCACAAATGGAATATGACAGCATGCTCTCTCTCTCTTCTCCTAATTACACGCTGCAGTAGTCCTGTCCTCTCCGCGCCTGTATGCTGCTTTGTTAGGTGCATGCAGCTTGCGTCGACGGAGCGAGCCATGGTGCTTACACTCTAAGGTGAACCCTGCATCGCTTGGCTTCTTCAAATTTTTCTTTATTTTTTCTAACTATTTTTTTTATACCACTGTCGAGCTAAAAATGCCACTGCCTCCCTTTCCTTCTTTCTCTCGGTGGTGTCTTGTGTCCACCTGGCTACTTTCCGAGTCCGAGTCCCGTTTCTAATTATTGTTGAGACCCGATGACCCCCAACTTTAGATATTTTTCTGGCTGCTGTCTCATGTACGCTCCCGATTTACCTCCTGGCTCATTCCGGGCGCCGATTCGAGGAATGCTCGGCCCTCTACCCCTTGAAACAAGGATCAAGCTGGTTCCCGCTATACGTCTTGTCCGCAGTTAGACCTCATTTCTCCAAATTACCGCCCTACAAAGGAGACAAATAGAAGGGAGGGGCTTGCACCGCGCTGTGGGGAGCACCATTATCAACACCCACCCTCAGCTGTGCCTTGGCCTGACAATTAAACCACGGCATTTCGCATCCCCACTCGGGTGCGTGTCATCTTCTCTCTGGATCCATCTGCTTATTTTTTATTTTTATTTTTATTTATTTTTATTTATTTATTTTTAAGTTTTTTTCTTCATAATTTTTCTTTCTCTTTCTCACTCTAGCTTTCAGCTTGATGCATTATCTTGCATGGTTGCTTACAATGCAGGCAAGAACTGCGCACTGGCCTTATCTTCCCGCTCATGCCGTCATCGATCTCGGCTCTTGAGTGCATCTGTCTGTGGGAAATGCTGTGCTGTGTAATTTCGGCGCCTCTTCATCATGTCCCTAAATACAAATTTATGATACTCGCCACCTAGCAAGACAACTCGTGATATTAGTGAAATCATCCAGGCACGTTTACTCTGACACCAGACATACTATCCCAAAGAAAACAAAAAAAAAAAAAGTAGCGCTTCCAGTACATCCTGTACCTGAATCTCGATAGACTCGTGTCGATTGAAGTCAACACTGGACACTTAGGCTCAGTATTGTCTCAAACTCTCATCTATGTCGGCGTCCTAGTGTCTCATCCCTCTCTTCATCCTCCAATTGACAACCGCCAACACACTTTGAACTGAGCACCTTAGGACTCGTACCCGTATTGCTGTAATACCACCATGGCCCAACCTCCAGCCCCTGGGTTTTCGGGTAAAGCGCTTCCCGAGCGAGGCCGCGTCTGCAGGAGAGCCGAGAGGGAACTATCGCGGCAAGACGGCAAGGGAGGCGCCGCAATGCTTGAAAACCGCCCTTTATTCTTGCAGACGAATATGCAGCCTCAGTAGTACTTTAATTCTCGAGGCAAGGGTATACCCGGCGGCAAATGATTCGATGTGGTAAATCACTACAGTCGCTTCTTCAACTCGCCTCCCCTTTCTCCGAGTCCAAGGTCATCCCCGACTGACCCGACGGCATTCTGAGTCACATCTGTCAAGGGAATTTCAGCTCTCGAGCCTTCTCGTCATGTCTCACACCTCCCTTGACCTCCCCGCGGTGTTTGACTTGGTGGTGTCGATTGTCCACTCACCTGTCTTCTCTTTGCCCTCACCCACCATTGTTGCCCCTTGCCCCCGAAGTTGCTTTTGGCCACCTGCAACGGCTGCCTCCGCCTTGGCCTTTGCAAGGTAGGCTCTGTTCCATTTATGTATCAGCTGTTTGCGCCCGCGACATTCCCCGACTTTGGGCTTCCGAGAAGGGGGGCATCTGGTTCACTTACGCGATCTTTGCTTTGATGGGGTCAAAGTGGCCCGCCTTGTCCGCCCACATAATAACAACAGCGGTTGTAAGCACGACAAGCAAGCTCGCGAACACCGACACAAGTGTAGATTCCATTCTGTAAGGTGTGGTTGATTGTTTCGAGAATGATATGCTGTGGGAGGGAGGTGT
Organism: Calonectria henricotiae; assembly: GCA_020623695.1. Lineage (NCBI taxonomy): Eukaryota > Fungi > Ascomycota > Sordariomycetes > Hypocreales > Nectriaceae > Calonectria > Calonectria henricotiae. The sequence goes on from JAHVYB010000268.1 coordinate 41,081, forward strand.
AATTGATTCCCCATCCATTTAAATATGTCAAGACTACGGCTTCTCGAAAACAAGGCAGTTTGTTTTTTCACATATAAATACAAAACATCAATCTAATTCCTGCTTTCTCACCAAAGCCCAGCTTCACCTAGCTGGTTTCTGCCTTGTTACTGTCGGGGTGTGACGTGCCGTTGTAACGTAAGATGAGCGTCGCCATGGAACCGTTTGCGGAAACCGGTTTTCTCGCAACGTCATGTGCTCAGCCAACCGCCATCAGAATTAGCCGAGTCATGGCATAGCATTGTGCAGCATCATGTTCTATGTCATACAACGCTATTTACCTCTTTTACTGGCCGTTCAAGCCCCTTATCAGATATGCGTCCTCAATTCCCTAGGTGAAGTAATTACAGTGTGTATCCGGCGACCCTTGCAGCTGTAGGCCTTGTAAACGACAATTTGATCATATAGTCAAGATTTAACATTTCAATTCCATTGGTGTCCGTATACATAGCCGGTTACCTGGATGCATTCGAAACTCAGTCTATGCCATGACCTTCACTCCTCAATGATGATGTTTTCAATCCTAAATGAAGAACCAAGTGTATCGGTTGGATGATTATACAATAACATTTAACATCAATAGAACCGATTAAATTTTATTTCCATTTGGCTGGACATTTATGCCGCTTGGTAATTGCAGTTGATACATTATATGTTCATTGTGAGTTCCTGTGGTGAAATGGAAACCAAATTGTTGCATCCCGATATTAGGGCCAACTGTCCAGCCTGGTGTATCACATTTTTGAGTCTTACACTGTATACTATATTGTTTATTATTTTCCAGTATTACAGATGGGAACAATCTCATATTTATCCTGGTGTGGTTTCGTTAGTCCAAGTATTCGTCTAAGGTCGGTTATGGACAGGCTTCCCTAATAGCCTGACTCCTCACAAATAACTAATACGCTCTCACGCAAGGGTCAAGATATTTATGGTTAGTTAAAACCCAAACAGTGGGTTCAACTAGGCATTCCCAGGAGCGCGGCGCTTAAACCACAAGGGTGGCTCGCAGGCAGATACAATGGGCATTCAAACAAATTAGGTTGGTCTCTATTATTGGCCCAGATCAACAAAACAATCAACTTTCGCATGTTAATAATCACCAGTTACCGATGGCCACATGGTCAGCCAACATCAAACGTGACATGCGCTGGTGAACAGATAGGTTTTGTAGACAAGCTACAGTCCCCTTGTCTGGCGGTCCAGATTCCATAATATAGTCGAAAAGCCCATCATTTCACCGAAACCTTCTCATGGGCAAAAGATAGGAACAAGGGTTCACAGGTGCACATCCCAAACCGCACGCAATATCCAAGCCTAATGGTTGAAGTAAATAGTTCCAAAGACGACATGAAACTACTACTAGGTATCTTATCGTCGGGATGATGCTCTCTGGTGGGTTTCTATTTCTATATCTAACCACCAGGTAAATCATTAGCTTTAGGCAGTTCGTCCATTCAAATCACGAAACACTCATCCTACCACCTTATTAAATAAGATATCCAGTATAGAGATTCTCACACATCCAAGCACTGATGTTGTTTTCCACGCTCGATTTAAGGATGATTTAGCCATTCGCACATGACCTCCACATGAGTTATCTCCGATAGTCTCGTCGGGTGTTTAGCTGTACCACAGCTGAAGGCTTAATGATTTTTCTCACCGGATCTAGAATCTAATATTGGTCTTAACGGAAGTATATTTGCTGTTAATATCTTGGTCTTTCCGCAAAACGAAAAGAATGGAATGGTAAATAGTAACAGGGAGGGCAAAATGGTCGACTTATTAACTCACAATTACTCGCTGGCTTCACTTGGAGCTTGCCAAGCCCGGAAGACATTTCCGGGTATTTTGAAACAAATCCTAGTCATGCCAATGTACATCGCAGGTTGTATTCAAGGTGGACATGGGTCGCCAAAGCGAATCCCTGACGCCTTGAACAGAGAATGGTTGCAAAATCAGACAAGAGGGGTGGGCGGGGATTCAAGTCTATTGTGGATATACGCACTCCGCCCCGTGATTTTATAACCACAGTCGCCTGCAGCTCAAATTTTGTCCACTGCCCCTTGGTCAACACTTTGTGCTCAAGCGACTTTCACGCTCCTCCACTCGGCCCTGATTGACTGTAAACCCTCCCCCGGCCTATAGTACATATGGCAGTGTGATAGCGAATCTTACACATCCCAGCAACCCCCCAGAACATGCATGCTGCAGAAACTTCCCTCCTCAGCCCAGTCAGTGACCATGTTCAAGTACGTCGTCCTTGGTTTGCCTCAGTGGGCGTATCAACATGCTTCCACTTATGTTTCGAGTTTCGCTCACCTCCTCATAGAGCCTTTAAAAACCTCTCTCCAAAGACTCGGGCCGGCGTTGGCCTTGCAGTAATCGCCTGGGGGACAGCCGGCCTCTACCTGTCGGACCACGCGGAGGAGAAGTTCGGTTACACGCCGACAGACGAGGACAAAGCCAAGTTGGGCCAGTACACACCCCGTATTGTGGCAGTTGAGAACGACGAGCAGAAACGTTGAGGGCAATGTTGGGGCTGGATATGTGGCATGCAGGCAGGCCAAAGCCGGAAGCTGTGTCATTTTCACATCAATCAACCAAACTTCACTTAGTTCTTGCATCTCAAGCCAATCTATTCACCACGCTTCATTTTTGACACAACAGGTAGCCATTATAGAAGCAGGCCACCAATACATCCATCTTCCTTATCAACAGCCACAAAAACGTTTCACTCACAAAAAACAGACCGAGCGTGTCAAGAGCAAACATCATTAACCAGCCCAAGCCATGAAGTCGTGATGGCCCACCACTTATCGACAGGCCTCCCTCTCTATCTTGTTCAAAGTCTAGTAATGCAGCGGACAACTCCTCTCCTAACCGTCTATCCTCGGCGAAAATGCAGTGAAAACGAGAAATCAAAAATACCGACCATGGATGCATATGAAAACGAATTAACCGTTCCGGAAACGATCAAGTCGAGAACCCAGTGAGCCAGAAACATAAGAGAAAATCAGAATGCAACGCCTCCGAATGCAGCCCCCCTCCCCATTTTACTTTTTTCTTTTCGAGAAATCATTTCATGCGGTCACACCTGAGGTGCCGATGTCCGTTTTTACAGACGCAGTGCCAGCATCCTCCACCACATCTGGCTGCGGGGTAAAGAGCTTTGCCATTTCCAACGTCAAATCCATTGCTCCATATTGATCATCAATCCCTCCAATCGATCCTAATTCTTCTCCTCGAGAAGCACCATCAGACATGACCCAAGCCCGAACGGATTTCAACAGCTGCATGACTTGCATGAAACGTGCATCAGGAGCCATATGAAGTTCTTCGGGCCGAGTATGTTGAAGTAAGTACTTCGCTAACCAGTAAAAGTGAACACCATCCCGAGAAAACCCATGCCGCTTGGGGTTGGAGTTGTTGCCGGGCATTGAAGGTGGGAACTGTGATGACATATCCACATCCCACCCGGCTTTAAACTTCTCCAATGCCACACCAAACGCATGGAAGCACTGAGGGTCGTTTTTGACACCCGCCCCATTTATGAGCGAATCCTTGCTGGTGTGAGTTACAGTGGGGATCACCCAATCACTAGAGGGTGGGGTTCCGTATTTGAAATTTTGAGCCACATTCTCCTCCATGTGTGCACGGTATATCAAGACGATAAGACCGTGTATCAAAATAAACTTGCCGTATAAGTTTGTGCTTCCAGGTTGCACGTCGTACGAAGAATGAAGAAGGGTTTTTAGTGTCCGATCTATTTCGGGTTGCTTTGACCGCCGTGTGCCGTTAGGATTCCTTTCCTCGGCTGCATCTGGACCACAGAGACCCAGGGCAGAAGCACAAAGATCGGCCCCATCAGCATCCCACGACGCGTCATCAGCAGGAAGGGGCAGACGTATTTCCATCGGGTCCAGAAGAGGCCGCGCGTTGAAATACAGCCCCATAGCTGCGTCGGAAAGAAAGATGCCGTGCAGCAAACGAATTCGCCGTTCTTGATCAATCCATGTCTCCCAGTTGAATTCCTGAAGACCCATAGTGGTTGACATGGAATGATATTGATGTAAAGGGGAACTAAGCGAAGGGTCATCTGACGGTACGAGCAGGTTAAATTTGCGAGCGATTGACACTGCGATAGGGTGGATCTGACGAGCTCCCTTACGTTGCTCAGGAGTGCCGTTCCACGTCATCAGCAAGCACAACAGCATCACAGCCTGCAATTCTTCAATGTCAGTTCGAGACGGTTTCCTCAGCCTTGAGTCTTGCAACTCTGCACTCGACATGATGTTACAGTCGCGTTCGAGTGCAACGCGTAAGAAATTCATCATTTCACGAACGTTTGCTGGTGTGACACAGTCAGAGTAACAAGCGCCAATGCAGCACATGGCGGCGAGTAAGCCCGTATAGGACTCGGTTATCTTAAAGGTGGCGACGTGGAGAATCGGTACGTGAACGTGGAAGTGGGTGTACTTGTCCAGAAAGTTTTTAATGTTGTCGGGTGAGAAGTAGAGGTTTATCCCTGCGCTGGAGGGATCAATCGCCTGGTTAGGAGGATAAAAGAAATTTAGGATCTGATCTGAGAGTTGGTTATATGGATTTGGGTTGGTTGGCGTCCCCCAACTCGATGTTAGAGGGTCGCTGGCGCTCGCGCCTGTCGTTCCGGGCCCGGCGTTAGGTTCGGTTTTGGTTCCGATCTGCGTCTGTCCAAGATTAGGATTGAAAGAGGTGTTGACGTAGGTTTGATGCGCACCAGCCTGGAACATCTGAGACCAATCAAGGCCAGATTGTTGGTTTGTGTTGGAGCCGCCATACATTGGCATCCCGTTCTGGCCCGGGGGCATACTGTAGCCAGGCAGCTGCTGGTTGCTCATAGAGCTCGAAACGTCGGTGCCGTAGGGCTGCGAGTTGCCCATGACGGGTCCAGCCATATTACGGCGGTCAGCAGGGTTACCGTTGTCAAGGCGTCCAAGCGAGCTGGATCGCGACAACTGGCTCTGATCACCTGCCATGTTGTTCATACCATCCGATACAGGGACCATACCAAAAGGGTGGACCATGTTGTCGCCTGGCATGTTGTTAAGACCGTTAAGATGGTTCAAGTCACCCTCATGAGCAAGGCCAGCAGCCTTTTGGGCCTGAGCATTCTTCTTGACATGAGCTTGAGGGTGGGACAAGTGGCTCGCGCCAGTGGGGTTTCCACGACGGATGGAGCACTTTTGGAAGTGGCGTTTGAGGATGTCACTTCGGGAAAACGTATCGCGGCAGAGCACACACATGTATGGGCGGTCGCCGGTGTCTAAAATTTGGGTCAGCGCATCAACACGGCTCGTAAAGCCGAAATTTACACTTACGTCGGAGAAGGTGGCGCTTGAGATGCTTCGCGTGAAGATAGGTCTTTGTGCAGTGGGGGCAAGGGAACTTGCCATCAGCATCCTTGACAGGAATGACGGTGCTCTTGGCACCGCTGCCAGCAGCAGGCGCGGCAGGTCGGCCAGGAGCACTAGGCAGAATACCGCGACGACCTTGCGAGCCGACAACGTGAGTTGGCTGGTCACCGTCCTGAAGAACGGAGGTTGGCTGCATCAGCGAACCAGGCCCGTAGGGGGAAGAGACGCCCGGCTGGGACATGATACCACCAGGAGGCATTGGGCGCAGCACAGGAGGACCCCGACCGCCAATAGGAGCGGGTGCAATGGGCTGTGGGTGCGACGCGCTTGTGGTAGCTTGGGGCATCATAGCTGAAGTGCCATAAGCCTGGGGAGGAGGATATTGGCTCTGCTGAGGCATCGAGTATAGACCACCACGCGCAGCGGGCTGGGAAGTCTGCTGGTAGCTGGGGAGGTTTGAAGTCGAGCCAGGCGTGTTGGGAGTTCCCGGCGTACGCGGCGTGTGCGGGTGGCTACCGTAGAGAGGCTGCATGGCTGAAGCTGGAGGTTGCAGAGGTGGAAGAGTTTGAGGAAGAGGAGAGCCGGTTTGCAGCTGGTTGGGGGAGATGGCGGTGGGCGAAGGGTAAGTCTGACCAGATGTTGTGTTTACACCATTGGTGTGATACTGCGAACCGTCCATACTACTCTTAGTTGACGCGCTCCGAAATGGGGGCCTTGGTGTTGAGATCGCGACGCACACACAAGAATCCAGTAGGCAGCAAAAGCTGAGCTTGACGGCCAAGGTTGGACAAGATCAAGTCGAGATTTCCGACGATGACAAGCAATGTATGCGAGTTTGCGTTGGTGACAAGATGCGAACAAGCTATCACTCAAGTGCAATGCAGTTGCAAAGCTCCGCAGATGAGGTTCTCGAAGGTGGATGAGGCTCGTGGTAGGTCCCTCTCGAGGTGGTGTTTGGGGAAGGGTGCAGAGTGGAGAACTGGGTCTCGAACCTTTTTATTTTTTTTCGGGCGGATGCTGTCAGGGCAGCCAGGTCGGAAGGGTGGGTTGCGGAGGGTGGGCTGCTTGGTGGGAGGGCGTGCGGAAACGAAGGGGCCAGGTGCGAGGCGAGAAAAGAAGTGGGTTCGCGTGGGAGTGGATGCTGTGGTGGGCGTGCAACTGCGAGTGAGGAGTGAGGAAAAAAAGAGGTGAGTGAGGTAACAGCGGTAGCGGTAGAGCTCCGTAGGCGGCGGTTTTTTTTTTTTTTTTTTTTTAGCGTGACCAGGGAATATGTTCCCGAAGAGCGCAGCTAGCCAGTCGCGATCCGGCCTCGGAATCGCCTAGCAGGAGCGAGAAAGGTTCTTGCCGCAATGAATACAGGCAAAGGGGTAAATAAAGGACCAGAGCCGAGAGGATCTGGAGAGGCGGGAAATGAACACAACGATTGTGAAGTGATCGAGACGGCTGGAAATAAAGACACCAGAAGCCAAACTTCGAATATTAGTCGCGGTCTCAAGTAGCAGGTGCGGAACCGTTGAGATGGACGGGACGACCTGGCTTGTTTGCCTGGCACGCACGCACACTGAGTGGGTAGTGGCAGCCAGCAGGTGGGTAAATGCTTGAATGGGAAGTGGGCCCACGGCGAACCACAACGAGGTCAGAATGCGATGGGATAGGTCGCTTGGGGCTGGGATCTGGTAGATGGAGGAGAAAAAATAGACCAGAGGGTCGCGGGTCGTGGGTCGTGGGTTGTGGGCGTGTTTGATGGGGCCAACCGGGGCGCCAGACGCGCAAATCCAGAGCTATCGCGGACGGTAGATACGGCAGGGACCGTCAACGCGGATGACAATGATAAAATTGGCCTCCTCGAAGTTGGACTAGGCTGGGCACGAGAGTGATGAATGATGTACAATGGGACAGAGGGGATCGAGGGGATCTGAGGATGGAGAAAGGAGAAGAAAAGAGGGAAGGGAAGAGAGGGAAGGCCGAGGGGACAGCGAGCGGCAAGAGAGAGGGTATGCGCGCCAGAGATTGACCTACTTGCCCTCCTGCCAGTGAGAGACCAGACACCAGAGACGCCCGAAGCACCACGAACGCACCGTTCCATGTACCAGTGACTTGGCCGGCAGGGAACACTCGACTCGACACTTGGCCGACATCTGTTTGCAGCACCGTCGAAAAAAAATTTCCTCTTCACTCTTAGTTTTTTCGGGCAATTTTTTTTTCGTTTCTTTGACACGCCTATTCTCACGCCCAAGCCTAACCATTTCAAACACCCCATCTCGTTTCTTCAAATCGGGACTAAGGCGAAACCAGGCGCTCTACCAATTTCACGGCTAGTGTGGGTGCCATTGCCGCTCTAAGCCGCAGCAATTGGTCCCTCAGACGAGAGGCTGGCTACTTCGACGTCACCTCCGACTGCAGCCGTGCCCAGGCGATGCCCAGGTATCCCAGTAGTACCCACTACAGGCCCGAGTCCTGATCGGTCGGTATGTTGGCACTATGCAGCTTCGGAATACGTGCCCTGCCTACACCACAGATCGGTGCCGTCGTCCATTTTCAGCCTACGACCAGCCAGCCATGACGCCGCCCAAAACTTTGTCTCTGGTCCCTTGTGTCTTGTCACCTTTTCGCTTACGTAGTGCCAATAGACAGAGCAAATTTTTCATCACATTGCCCAGCACTCAGGTGAGGGAGGCGTCGTGTTGATATGCATCTCCTTTTTTACTCGAACACCAGTGACTGGCAGGGAAATGCACTCCGATCCAAAAGATTTTGGGGGCGCTGCGCGGCATCGGTATCGGTAGCGGTATCGCCGTCCGACACCGCCCAACAGGGGGGGTGTGCCGGGGAGAACGTTCAAGGCTGGGAGGTTGGTAGGTTGAGAAGCTGCTGGGTGGTCAAGAAATATCCAGAGAATCCTCATCCTCGTCTGTGCAAGCATCCCTTCTTCCAGCAGCATGGTCATCGTCGCCGCATCGACATCACTCCCAGTCTCAGGTATCAGATTTTGTCCAATGTCTAGTCTGTGTCAGGGATCCGGCGGCACTTGCACAATGCTCGTGATGGGACCTCGTCTCGCGCCATCCTAGATGAGGCCAGGACTTCGTTCTTTGCAACCGGGATCAGGCACAAGGGGATGAAGAAAAAAAGTGCACTACGTACGGGCTCTCTTTTGGCCCCGAAAGGGCGAAAGGGGGGAGGGGCGAGCGTATTGATGGTGGTTGGGGTGAGGCTGGTTTGGTAACAAGTACATCAAACCAGTGCGTAGTCTATCGATGATTCGCTGAAATATCCGATGTACCGCGTACCTCTTTCATGGCCTTGCAAGCCTGCGCACACCAGAGCGCTCATCCGGGATGTGCTGTGCCGACTGATTTCCGGTATCATTGCCGGCCTCTTCCCCACCCAGGCCGGCGATGCCTCGCGCCAAACCAAGTCCTCTCACCGCATTACCTCATACACAACTCAGAACGCCGAATTCGCGCCGGGATCTCTAGACAGGCTCATGCAGCGCTTTATTCTTCATTTGGATTCTTTGGTATTCTTGCCTGATGCTTATGAGTAGGTTGACGAGTCGGTCACACTAGGCTGGCGCTACGCAGCCAGGGCAGTAACCAGAGATCAATGGATGAATGGATGCTCATCAACAAGGCTTGTCTTAGCATTGTCGCTGTCTGAAAATGTGAGACCAGTCAGGTCAAGACGGTAATTTTCTAAGGTAGAGAATACCCGACGTTTGTGCCTTCGTCTCAGCCTCTTATGCGCGCGCTTCGATTTGAAATCAGGGAATTTCTGACTTTTACTCTGTCAAGCTAACTTGGGTACAATGAATGCGGAGGCTTTGGGAGACGACCAATTACATCGCGTGACAGCGCCCTTTTTTTTTTCTCCAAAATAATGGTGTGGGCAAAAAAGAAACAAAGAAACAAAGACAGAAAAACCTTGACATTCAGGTCTCGTACAACTCGTGATCTGTGATGGCAATACTCAGTTCAGTTTCAACATACCATGGCATGATACCTCCCGAGAAAGGCGGCTCAGAGAGTGGTTTAACAGCATAATCGCACGCCAAATTCAGGCGGAAGTTCTTGGCGCCTATCACCATCAAGGTCTGGCCCTGTAACTCGCACTACGTTACGCCTCTCCAGAGCGGTACGTAAAATGCACTGGCTTCGTGACCCAGGCAGACCAGATTGCGCACCCCTCTCACCCCTTAACCCAAAGCTATGTTCGCTCATGGGCCGGCGCTCGGCTCGTGACTCGAGGATGCTGGGATACCAAGATGATGTGCAGGATCCACGAGTCAAGCGAGTCCCCAGCAGGTCCCTGATTACCGTGGTCACCACCAAAGGCTGGGATCCTAGTATATGCCTTTCCCATTTTCGGTCTATTTCTCAATGCTCGAAAGTTCCTGCTGCTTGGTCTGGTCGTGCTCTGTCCGTAAAATCCCAAGGCGCAATGTTGCCTGCGTTGGCAGGCATCCCGAAGCAAACTCGCCCTAACCTTGAGAGACGGTCACTTCATGACTAACGTCGCGTGCCAAGAAGCGACCAGCTCTCTAGCCATCCGAGGCCCTCGCGAAGCAACGCATCCGATTTGCCTTGTTTCTTTTTTCTTTCACTAGCCTCCAGCAGCGTGCAAATGCAATCAAGTAGAAGAGAGGGGATAAATAAGTGAATAAGTAAATAAATTGTCCCCTCGCTGTAGGAGTGGCTATTGGTACAATCTGAACCCTTCGAGCAAACAAAGCACATCTCATGTCAGATTGGGGAGTCCTCCTCACCCAAATGGATTGACATGAAGGGAAGGCTTTTTTTTTTTCTTCCCGAGGCAGGGTCCTTCATCTCACGTCGGTCCATTTGGGTCCATAATGGAGCTGTCCAATCGTTCCCGAAAAACACCGCGGCTATGTCCACCAAGGCAGATCTTGGTGGAGCCCTACCCCTTGGAACCCCTCACCCTCCCGCCCAGTGCAGCTCCTCAACTGTGAGGAGGAAAGCAATGCAAAGCTTCGATACTCGCTCCAGAAGCTCAGGGTGGAGTCCTTCCCGCGAAGAGGCGCATTTGGAGCATCTGTCGCGTTTTTGAGCCGCTGACGCTCACCTATCGCTTGGTTCAACGTCTCGCAACCTCACTGCTCACTCAGGCCACGATATTTTGGCTAGGAAAAGGGCATTCGTGTCTACACACCTCTTCCTCCGATGCATGTTCTGGCACTATGCAGGCACCTTTTTGGTTTTTTGGTTTTTTTTTTTTTTTTTTTTTTTTTTTTTTTTTTCTTTTTTTTTTTTTTTTTTCGCCCAGTCCGTACAAAAACAGGCACAAGCACGGTACATCGGCGGGGACACACGCTTGGGGGCGGGAAAAACCAAAACAGGGATAATTCCCGCACAACGGACCCGTGCTACAATCCGCGCCACTTCCGCACCCGTACTTTTTTCCCCCCCCCTTCTAAGACGTGAAAGAACACGCCTGAACCCCAGCACCACAGCT
>JAHVYB010000269.1:0-50873 GCA_020623695.1 Calonectria henricotiae
CCAGCCGCGACTCACAACGTCAAACACCACCCCCCGCCCCGATGTTTTTCCCCCCTCCCACGACAACCCCCGGACCAACCGAGAAAGAGACCCCCCCAAACGTCTTCTATCTTCCCCCCCTCCCCCCCCACCCCCCCCCCCCCCGCCCCACCCCCCCCCCCCCCCCCCCCGATAGTGTCGTGGCCAAGCACGGCGCATTTTAGTTGGCGGGTGGTGGGTGCCCCGACAGCGTGGGTTAACTTACAGGGAGGCAAAAGTCTTAGTGTCGTTCCGAACTAGTCCTTTCTCGGCATGTTAACGGTAGACCAGGGGCTAGTCTGGCTTGGTTGAGAGGGCGGCGGGCAAGTTGACAGGATCCGTTGGGGTCCAATGCAGATTGATGCTCCTACGCCACACCCGCAGCATTCAAAGAAATGGGCGTCACAGTGAATGGGGGTCGGTGACTATTGTTCTGGCTTCAGGTTGCCTTCATGGCATTAGAATATACCAACCCGCAACCACAAGCGGCAACCACCATCCATCCCTTCGCGCCGCCAGACCGGAGCGGTGGAATGGAGAAGGGTGGACACGTGGTATTCCTGGGGCGCATGCAACGAGGCGGCATGGTCATTACACCAAAATGCTACCGTAAATTATCTTGACAACCAAGGCCAACAAGCGGCGTTGCTTTAAACCAACCGTCGGCGGAAGGGATTTACGCCACGGTCAGCCAACCAACCACGACGATTGGAAAATGGGCACAACATACACCAAAAGAGAGGTGACTATCACCAATCGAGCCTGGAACCTTTTCCAACTATCACAGTAACACTATGACACGCACTCGCTCTCACTCGTGTGCGTGTTTACCTCTAGGTCCAAATCCCGAGGCTTTCGGGATATGTCTCGTCTCCCGGCCAGACAGGCATCACTCTCCGAGTGCCACGACCCGAAACTTGTTACAGTCCATACAGTCTATAGTCTAGACATACATGAACAGTCCACTGCAGTTTACTCCGTACATACAGCACACATGCACAAACATACACAAACAAACACACACACAAACACAGGCAAACAACACGTAATATCCGCGCCCAGTGGATCTATTTGCGTATCTCTCCAGGCTCATCCCCAACAGCCGCAATACTGTGACCCTGTCACACCCCACATCCCATTCTGCACCGCCGTAGTTTCTGTGCTTCCGCCGCACAGGCTGACATGACAGCTTCGCTTCACATTGCCAAGTGATGGACTTGGTGACACAGTCAGCCAGACCAAGGCAAGGATCTATCCGCCGGCACAAACTTCTGCGCCGCATGATTAAGCCCTGGGGTTTTTCCTCCATCTTTTGGCACACACACTAGTCAGTTTCTTGGCTATCAGCGTCTTCAATTGGCACAGTGTTGCAATATCGACTCCCGGGCCGGCGCCCCCTCCCCATGCCCGCCCATGTTTGCTATGTACATACATGCTGCCGCTGCATGGGCACGGGCACGGACGGGCGCTATTCGAATGCTCCCGAGTTGCTTGTACACTCTCGTACTCTTACTCTTATTCACAGGGCTGCCCTTTTTCGGGTTGCCTGCTCTTAGTTGCATGGGGAACCTTGCCCATCCATCGAAATCCGACCCTGGCTGTCACAAGCGCCCCCGAGCTCAATCTCCCGTAATAACTCGGCATACCCGACAATAGCCTTTTGCTGCTGGCAATCGAACCCAAATCGATGATGCCCGCGGCCTCATCTACCAAGGCAGGCGACAGCCTCCCTCTCCCTAAAATGATCTCGGTCCAAGGCCTCGAACGGGAAGGGGATGCCATCTCCACCCAATCGCACTAGCAATTCTTTCCGTCATAGGCCACGTTTCCAGCCGGACGCGCGCGAGGCTTTTTAAAACGACGGCTCGCTGAAAAAACGCCAAGCGAAAGTGCACTAGGCGCGCGTTGGGTGGGTGGGATGGAGCCTTTCTCTTATCAATCAGCAACCCGTGCGCCCCCATCACGACCCCCATTCTGCTGCCCCAGTCCAGACCATCAAAAAAAAAAAAAAAAAAAGTCCAAGCCATCCACAGCGGGCCGTGATTTGCTGTTTCGGCCATCAGCCATCTCATTAAAGCCTCATAAAGACCTCATTTGTACTTTTACCAACTACCAAAAATCCCACGCCAATGTACCGCATACCACACGTCTACATGTGATGCCGAAAAGGGCCATTTGGAGTAGTGCGTGAAACCGAGGCCATAGACGATCGCTGATGGCGTCACCGCAGACGTGAGGTAATTACTCGTGACAGGTCCTTCTGCCCGTTTGATGCTATGTACTGAAGAGTTAAATCAAGGACGAGGCCAGTATGATGGATTTCGCCATAGATTGTGGATGTGATATACTCTTGGACTTGGCCATGGACATTGAGATTCAGGGTCCTCGTATCATTTCCAACTCAGCCGCCGTGCACTTAGGCGAGGGCTTGGCCACGGATATAGACGGATGTATAGTCCGTATACTGCCAAGTTGGTAATTTAATGTTTCGGGACAAATTCTTCCTTGCATCTCGATCTCACAACCATCCCTAGATCCGAATCAACAAGCTTGGCCTATCCGTTGGATTGTGGCCCGTGCCCCATTCTTCAACGCGGGGCTATTCGTTGTCAATCCCCTCATCGAGGCGGTTGAAAATAGATTGTCTGTCTAGTTTGCCATCTATCCAATGTATGCTCTCGAGCCCCCCACACTTTCTAATATGGGATTCCGACGGCTGCTTCACAGATTGACTGCGTGCGCATTCAGCTGTCGGCACCTTGTTTTTCCCGTTTCCCACGCATACATCCCTGGCCTGCAAAGTGATGAATGCCCAGCAATCAGGGCTCGACCGAAACCTGACACAGGCAATAAAAATACCTGAAACTCGACCGGTGTTGCCAAACCTTACCTTGACATGAACCAGCGAGCGCTTCCTATTCATCATGCCTCTTGACGGGCCATCCACCGGACTGAACACGAACTTGACGGCCAAACTTGCAAGCCCAACCTGGCCTGTTTGTTGTTGTCTTACCGGTACCTGACTTGTCATTAAATGGTCAACCGCAAATTCAGGCCGCACCATGCTCATGCATCCAGCATGTTTCAGTCCAAAGCAACTGCCAACTTTACACACATACTGTCAAGCTCATTACGAGCGATGGCGCGCCGCCTCACGCGATGCTGTCATCATCACCCCGCGAATACTGGTGCCCCAAAAAATGACCGCGCTCGATCATGCGTGAAACTCACCCGGTAATTGGCGGCTACTGATGCATCTCACCAGTGCCTGTCCCGCCGCGACAGAGCTTCGAGCCATACGCCGGCTGCCAGCTGGTTCGACCAAAACACGGACACGCTCATCGGGCCTTCATGCCTTGCTTTAGTCTGGGGGAAAGATGTAAGCAAGGCGAGAGTGAAGCTCGAAAATGGCCGGCTCCCCAGCGCCAGCTCCGGTAATGACGCATTGGCCTCTCACGCCACGGTTCATTCAGGCTCTCCTTGCGCAGCACCGTCAAGGTCCACCACCACCGAAAGGTTGCGGGGCCGGCCGGCCGGGCCAGTGGAAATGCGGTATCAATTCATGGCATTGGCAAGGAAGAGCTCCGATAAGGGCCTCAGACCCTCCAAAAAAAAATGCAATCTCGTAAGCTTCAAGGCGGCGGCTTGCGGCAGGCACAAGTGAGCACCTTTCGTCTCCAGGTCGCGCCCAGTGCTAGTCGCTGCCCGCCTTCGTTGGGCAGCTCGGCAGCATCCTCTTCCGCGGCCTCGCCAACGACGACATCCATATCTATGGCACCAGTCCCGCGCTAACGTACCGCTTTGGCCTCATGTCTTCCTCCAGGACACACACTCTCTCCCCATATCGCCGCATTTCTTGTAAACAACCCCATTAAACCCGTTTGGTTGGCCTCGCGCTCCCGCCTCCCAGGTCGTTCCTGTAGCCAGTGCACTCTGCTCCCGCCAGGCCGGTTGCAGCTCTTCACTTCAAACGCACCGCCGCCCGCCCCCCTCCGTCCGTCCACTATCAACGTGACGGAACCGTGCTGCCGGAGCTCATCCCGAGAACCGTTCCCCAACGCCCCGGCCCGCTTCCGATGCACCGCCGGCCCACTCGGTAGACTGCCAAGGCTCCGCTTCCTATAATCATACGATGTCTCTCTGGAGCAAGTTCTGGCGTAAAAATGACGCCAGCCGCAAAAAACGGAAAACTAAACGGTTGACAGCGGCAAAGAGAATGCTGCTCTGGAGTGTTCTCTAAAAGCCCACGATGAAAATTCTTGCGTGGTAGCCGAGCCCCCGTTCTTATTCGCCCCCTACCGTGGACCTTCTCGAAACTTGCCTTATCCGGCCGCACCAAGAGGCCCAGTCCGATTTTTTTCTTCACGCCATCTTATGACATTTAACCTGCGAGTGCTCAGCACCTCATTTAAACTTCGTTGTTCCCCCCTTCCGTCAGATCCCGCCGTCCTTTTAGGGTAAGGCAAAGGGCCGACAGTGCCACACCACGAACCTTCGACTGCCCAGGATCCCGTCGCCAAATAATTCCCCGAGCCTGCCATTCTCTGCCCAAGGCCAAACCAATCAGACCCCCCCTCGCCGCAGCGCCGCTGAAGATCCGCCTCCATCTGGCTTAGAGCCCATGCTCAAGTTGCGGGATGGAGGAGACAACTGAGTCTATTGAGGCGCCCTCCAACGGCACTACCAATGGTGCCTCTTCCCATTCCCCTTCCCCTTCCCCAGACTCCACCGCCCCCCATGTGTGGCTTGTCGGAGGCGGCATCGCTTCACTTGCCGCCGCCGTCTTTCTGATTGACGATGCCCATGTTCCGGGCTCCCATATCCATATCCTCGAGGCCTCGTCCAAGCCCGGTGGCTCCATGGCTCTCTTGGCCGCCCCGGCCTGGGAGACGGGCTATCGAGTATCTGCCATTCGAAAAATGAGCCTGACCTACCGATGTCTCTACGGCATGCTTGAAAAAGTCCCAGCTGAGGAGGAGGGCGAGACGCTGGCAGACAAGCTCAACCGGTTTAACCAAAACAGGAGGAAACTAGGCCCTTCGGGAACAAGACTTGTGAGGCAAGTCGTGGATGAGAAGGGAGTTGAAAAGCCGGAGCCAGTCAATGTCAGCACCATGGGGCTCAGCGTCAAGAACCAGTGCGATTTGATGAGGGTTGTTCTGGAGATTGAAAAGGAGCTCGAGGGACTAGAGATCCAGGCTCTGTTTGCGCCCGACTTTTTCGAAACCAACTTTTGGGACTTGTGGTCATCCCTCAACCGTTTTCACCCGTGGTGCAGCGCCGTCGAGTTCAGACGGTGTCTGCATCGGTTCCTCCACGAGTTCCCCAACATGGGCTCACTTTCCGGAGTGGAGCAGGCCCCCGAAGAAGACTTCCAGGCCATTATCAAGCCTCTATCCCAGTACCTCAAGGCAATGGACGTCGACTTTCGGCAAGGTAAGATGGTCTGATGGTCCTAGATACGACTTGCAGCTAACGTAAGCAGGTGTGCAGGTCACTGGCTTGAACATTGAGGATGTCGAGGATGGATTCAGAGTCTCGGAGCTCAAGACGAAGCAAGGCGGCGCCGAAGTTGACCTCGCCCTGGAGCCCTCCGATATTGTCCTCATGACCCTCGGCTCACTCACTTCCGGCATGGGATACGGCACAAATACAACCCCTCCTCCCACCATGGAACTAAGAGACTCGGCACCCCACGAGTTGGATCCCTCATGGGCATTTTGGGACCAGCTAGCTCTCGAACGCCCGTCTACCTTTGGAAACCCCGAAGCATTCTTCGACCGCCCGTCAAAGTCGATGTGGCTGTCCTTTACGGTAACGCTACGAGACCGGGAATTTTATGAACACCTGCGCGACTGGACTGGGACCTTGACCGGCGCCGTACCCCTCATCACATTCCGAGACTGCCCATGGATGCTCTCTCTCACGGTCCCGCAGCAACCATACTTCAAGGACCAGCCAGACGACGTCTTTGTGTTTTGGGGCTACGGCCTGTTCCCCGACCAGGCTGGCCGCCACGTGCGGAAGCCCATGCTGGAGTGCACCGGCGCCGAGATCTTCACTGAGCTCCTCTGTCTCATGAGCTATCCCACGCACCCGACCCTGGAAAAGTCCATCACGATCCCCTGCCTCATGCCCCTGATTGGCAGCCCGTTCCTCACGCGCAAGATGGGCGACCGGCCCAAGGTGATTCCCGACGGCAGCAAGAACCTGGGCCTGATGGGCCAGTTTGTCGAGATTGAACGCGAGGTGACGTTTACCATGGAGTACTCGGTTCGCTCCGCACAGATGGCAGTCTATGGGCTGATGGGCGTGGATAAGACGCCGCCTGGCGTTCAAGGAGAAGATCATTCGGTTACAACACTAGGCATGGCTCTGAAGACATTGATGAGTTAGCATACGCCCAAATTTATAAAACGGAAAAAAAGGAAAAGAAAAAAAAAAGGGGGAGGGGGGGGTTGTAGGTGGAAAAGGACGAATTCTCTACTCGTTTAATTTCTTTCCATGGCGGCGGCTATCAATCGATCTGGTATGAAATGCTACAACAGAAACATCTCTGGGCTGGGGTAACAGCCCTCTGGTTGGGGGTTTGGGTTGGGTGGAACTTGTCATTACAATCACGTATATACGAATAAAAAAGTTATGTTTCGAGATAATCTGAGTAAATTCACCACTAAATAGTTACATGTTGGTTTGTAAATTTTACTTTATTCATATATGCTCCTTCTTCTCCCTTGTGCATTCGCATGTTCCGTGTCGACCCAACACAGTTGTTGCCTTTGCGTGGCCCAAACCCGAAGACTACCGCCCGCGCCAACAATTGATTTGGGAGAGGATATATAGGTGCCCAAAGCTATTGGTCCAGCCCTACTCCCGCACTCACCAGAGGCTCGTATTTTCCCTAACGCAACCATCAGCCAGTCAAGATCCCCGCAGCGTAGGCAAAAAAGAAAAAATTCTCATCGGAACCAAGAGCAAAAGTAAATCGCTTGCGGTTTGTGTGGATCGAACACACGACCTTCAGATCTTCAGTCTGACGCTCTCTGCCAGTGAAGGTTAGTTGAGTGTTCCTGATGTGGGTTTCCGTATCAACGTACCCCAACTGAGCTAAACCCGCCCTGTGGTGATGGCCTCATAACCCTGGCAAGCACTAAGTTGTCTCGCTGCTCCCTGCCCCATTACCCACGCTCTTCGGCCACGGCCACGAGCCCTGCAGCGGCATGTCGTCAAAAAGGGCGTTGAAGTTGTCCCCTTCAATGCGGTCGAACCTATACACACCGTATCCATCCCCATTGACAGCATTTTCCCACAGAACATTTTCCGCAGTTAGATTCAGTATCCTATAACGAGATAATTGCTGGGTCCCATGCGCAAAAACGAGCAAGTGTCCTTCCCATCGCCCGACTTCTTTGCGCTTGCAACTCCGAACATGAGTCCAACCTAAACTCGAAAATTCAGGTGCAAGCTGTTTCATGTTGTCCGTGATGTAGCTGCCCTCGAGCTGAATCATGTGTTGGTTCCAGCATAGACCTCGCTTCATAAGGCCTGGAATGTCCTCAGTGAAAAGATCGAGGCAAGCATACCGTGGGACTTTATCGTCCGCCACCAAGTCAAAATTGTCCTTACACAGGGGGGCCGCTGTGTCTTTGACCACGAGCAGTCTCATCGATCCTCTACAGACCCCCCCTCCCCACCTGTGGTTAATTGGTGACATTGGGCAGGTCTGTATATGAAGGAGGGGAAGTAAGGGATATTATACTAGCTTGCTCGTTAAGATATCCCTGAGAATCTTGATCTTGCGTCGGTGAAGAGTCCATTTTGCGTGGAAGGGCCCCGCTGGCTTGGCCCATCATAAGTGTTGATGATGATACCAAAACTCAACAGTTTGACCTAGTGTCTGTTATGGGGGTGAGAGATGTACTAGAAGTCTGCCGAAGATTGCGGAGGGTAGTGGATAAATAGGATATTCTCGGGGGTGTTGAAGCTTTGAAGGCTTTACGACGCATTTATGTTTAGTTGAACTACCGGCAAGACGCTGGACCAGGCATTTCCGGGAGCGCGCGCCTCGGCAGGTAACTCGTAGGCAGACGCAATTAGTGTTTAAATAACTCAGGTTGTTGGTACATTTTCGTCCCTGACCAACAGGACAATCAACTTAAATATCAAAATTTTGGTACCCTTTGGATATCAAAAACAATAAGCTCTATTATGCCTACTGTACACCGTATACTTTGCAGAATTTTTAGGTCATAATAAAGTTCATGCAACCCAACATTCGTGTTAGGGAGGCAACATGTTGGGCAAAAAAGGACTCAGGTCATGTTCAATAGAAGCTACTATAACTATGCAGGCTTCTTTGAGACTGTCATTTGTCAAAAATACTGGGTCGATAGCTGATTTACATTTTCGAACCAAGACTGTAATACTCCCCAGATGTCAAACCTCAGGCGTAACACTTTGTCTCAATCTTTCTTCTCGATATCCAAGCACTGAGTTGCCTTGCTGTTGGCTGGTCCTTCATCCACACTCTTTGGCCATGGCCACAGGCCCTGCAGCGGCATATCGCCGTAAAGATCATTGAAGTTTTCATATCCGTCAAAGCGGTCAAAGTTGTACACAAGCTCCTGGTTTCGATTGACGGCGCCCACATACCGCACATTGCCAGCAGTCAGGTCAAAAATCTTAAAGTCCCACAGTTCTTCGATTTCATGTGCAAAAACGCACAGCTCTCCTTTCCAAACACCGATTTCTTCGAGCCTATATCGCCGGACATGTGTCCAACCTCTTTGTTTGAACCCAGGGGCGAGTCGTTCCACGTCTTCGGTAATGTAACTGCCCTCGGGTTGAATATGATGTGGACGCAATTGCAGTCCATGCTTCATGAGTTTCGGCAGGTCTTTGACAAAGACGTCCAATTCTGCGTACCATGGTATGTCGTCACACGCGTAGAATGGCATTTCATATGACGAGGGGGACATTGCATCTTCGAGCATCATCAGTCGTACTTTTGATCTGTAAACGGTCCCATCACCGGTACTGCATCGGCCATTGAGGTCGGGAATCTCAATGTATGGAGGAGGGGAATCAGGAAGTGCCATGCTTGCCTGTTCCTCGGAGTCTTGTTGGGAATTTTGACCATTTGTTCGAAGATGGTTCCATTTTCTTGGAAGGGAACTATTGACTTGGCCCATCGTGAGTGTCCAGGTCGCCAGAGGCCAAAAAAAGATATCGGTAGGAGAAGCCAAGAATATTTTGACGGTGGCCGATGGGGTTTTAAAGCTGTCGTCCGCATACTTTGCATAATTTTGGGCCACCAGAAATACATGCAACCTAGCAAGTAGGTGTGTTGGAGTGGCGTCTGTTTGTATAAAGCTAAAAGATCTAGGGCAAACTAAACTCATAAGCAAGCAATTGAATCTATTATTACTCTATAAACTTCTGTATCATTACATCATATTACTCAGAGCTAAGTCTTCGTCGGTGAGAATGAGTCTAGAAGTAATTTGCATCGTTCAACCCTCAATTTTTCTGCCATGTCTACAAGGGCAGGGGCCAAATCTGCACCAATGCTAACTGCTGCCATCAAGCCTTCCACCAGAATCCCCCTTTTGTGATTCACTGAGTGCGGGGTTTCTTTCCAAGATATATAAAATCGGCAAGACTCCTCGTCTTACTCTCCCATCAACATCCAGGTAGACCGACCAACATGCCACGACGACGAGCAGTGACAGGGCGGAATGTTTTCGCTGTGGCTGTCAGCTGGAGCCAGTCCGTTGCCAACTGACATCAAGTCCAAAGATGTTTTCTCTTGCGTCCTCTGTGATCATCAATGTGCTCATTGCAACGGCAATCACTTTCAGGGCAAACGGCGCAACAGGTGTGGCATTTTTCCAACTCCTTCTCACACACTCTCTCGCTCTCTTCAGCAGACTCGTTTCTCTCACGGCCTATTTACGCTCGTATTGCCTTTTCTTTTCCTTTTCTCATTCGCGAGGCATTCCAAAATCGACGCGTCATGGATCTTTCTGACCCAGTAATCCGAAACCTGGTGCTCATGATCCAGGCGCAAAAGCTGGATCTCAACGCTTTGGAGCAGGAAGCTCAAGGCACCCGGCAAAATGGAAAGGTCACTGATACCGAATTTGCCGTCGAAGTTTTTCGGGAAGAGCTAAGAGACCTTGAAGCTCAACTTTTGAACCGAACCATCTCCCTCCGTGTCCAGCGTGGACTTAGTACCGACGACGAACACGTTTTGGCGGCTCTTAGCAACATCAACACTGAAGCTGAAGCTGCTCGCGTACGAAAACAGGCCCTAGAACAGAGTCTTTCTGTCGGCACATGCGTCATCTGTGAGGATGAGCGTAGTTTAGTGGATCTCACCAAGAGCCCATGTGGACACAATTATTGTGCCACATGTCTCGTCGGTCTCTTCAGGACATCGATTCGTGACGAATCCATGTTTCCGCCACGTTGCTGCGGGCAGCCCTTTCCAGTCGAAGAGCACCGAGGCGTGCTCCCAAACTCACTGATGACGGAGTTTAACGCCAAAAAGGTCGAGTTTGAGACACCCAACAGGACATACTGCCACATCCCGGCTTGCTCCGCTTTTATCGTCCCTGGAGACATTGCGGGTGACGTCGCCCGTTGTTGGCAGTGCCAAATGAAGACGTGTGCCCGTTGCAAGGGAGAGTCACACGACGGGATATGCCCTGATGATAAGGCGTCCCACGATGTTCTGTTCCTTGCCAGGGAGAATGGCTGGCAGCAATGCAATGTGTGCAAGACGGTTGTTGAACTCACCACTGGATGCTATCATATCAGTAAGTGTATGATCTATCTTATCCCCCCACACTACAGCTAACACCTGTCTGCTCCCAGCTTGTCGCTGCAAGGCACAGTTTTGTTACCTCTGCGCCGCGCCGTGGAAAACGTGTACATGTCGCCATTGGGATGAGCAGCGGCTATTAGCAAGGGCAGAGAACGTTGTGGCCCAGGCCATTGGCGAACGTCCGGTCAATGGTCGACAAAGACGAGCGATGCTCCAAGAAGCAGCCGACGAAATCGCCGCAAACCATGAGTGTCGGAACCACTTGTGGCAGTGGGTGCCCAGAGGTGGCACTTGCGAAGAATGTCATACGAGGATGCCTCATTTCCACTTCAATTGTATGAGATGTCATATTGATTCCTGTAATCGGTGCAGGCTTAACAGGGTGTGAAGATGTTGCTTTGAGATTGTGGGCACTACCGCAAGCATCCAGCGTAAACAGGATCCGCGGACTTTCCAGAACATGGCCGCCAGTTTGTGCGGCAGGGAGTTTACAGGTTACAGCAGATATGGGCGACCGAAGGAATGTTGGTTGAACTGGATATCTTTTTCTGGGTGCAGGGAAGGCTTCATCAATGAGAGTTCAGGCTGATACATGTTTACGATGGATTGTCTCAATTGAGGCTGAGATAGGGACACATTTTCTGGTTCTCGGCCGCAGTTTTCCGAACACAGTCGAGGCACCTGAGAGGTCGCAAGAATCGTTAAATTTTAAACCAATGGCAATTGTCCGTACCAATCTGTGCCCTATGTCTTGGCTTTGTCCGAATTTCCCGGTTCTGATTGAAATGCCAAAGTCGCTAGTCCGTAGTATAGGGTGGGCCGGGGACGACAATCAAATGTAATTTCATCACCCAAACTCTGCCTCCGGTTTTTTTTCCGATTCCCTTTTCCGCTGGAATGTGGGGACGATATAGATAGTATGTGATGCAATGGAAAGATGTCACTTGGGTGACAGAATTGAATCGGCATTGGGCTAATTGAGTTGTAGGATATGCGATCCAACTAAGAATCATGCAGTCGTTCAAAGACGAGACAAACAAGGGCGATCTGTGGACAAAAGAGGATATGTCAGCGACATCTACGAACCAGGTGAGTCTGATTGGTCTCATATGATCGGAATGTACACGTGCTGAGTCTCACAGACACGTTTGTCACAAATCACCACAGGCCCCAACGATGCGGGTGTGTCTCGCCCCGCGACAAAACCCGGCGAGACCGGTTCCGATGGATTCGCTTTGCGAGCTGTGCGCCGAGATGAACCGCGAGACGCAGGAGGTGGAATTCAAGATGAATTGCATCACCTTTAACGGCACCGAGTCGGCCCCGAAGAATGTGGACCCGCCCGGAGGCTTTGGAGGATGGCTGTACCGACAGTATGTCAAATTGTTGGTGGAGTCGGCGACCGGGAACTGTATGAAGTAACGAGGATAGAATAGAGGGGTTTAGGATGACTACGCATAGAGAAAAAAAAATACATGTGTTTGTATGTTGTCGCATCATTAAACGAGACGGCAACAAAAGAACAATAAAATAGGGGAAAGGGGCATGGCATTCTATCGCGCAAGCACCCTTCCCGTTGAGCTGAGGGTGGCAATATGTAGTAGTCATGCATAGGAGCAGTTTGGGAATCACATGGAAACTACAGTGGCTGCAGGATCTTGAATCTATACGAATGACACTTGGGAAAAGAGAGTCATGGATTGAGCTTATCATACGAGCTGAAGCTGCAAGGCTTTGTGGCCCTTTTCTCAGTTTGGGACGGCAGATATGGGGTGTTTTTCGGTGCGTCGCATTGGTAGAGAAGCGTGCTGTTGATGTGGTGAGTTTTGGACTCTGGCGGCAACGAGGCGGCTCGAGCTCGTATTGATGTCGCGTATATCCCGCGTTAGCTACTGAGGCTGTACCGGCATAGTGCTGGTTTGGGCGGGACCCAAACGACAGGTTAGAGTTAGAGTTCGATCGGCGTGGGGATGTGCTCGGCTGCCTCGTGTCGTCGGGCTGTCATGTAAGTGCCACGCTTTAGCGTGTGAAATGGAATTACACCACGATACAGAATGGATGAAATGACGATATGGCACAACTGCATGGCACTGGGGCAGTAAATACCACATGGGAGGGATCACGGGCTGACATACCGTACGGAGGCGGCGCGTCAACATGCGATGAGCTCAGGAACTGCCGCCATTTGGATGCAGTTTTACTCGGTCCGTATGGGAGCCGTCCCCCTGCCTAACGACAGTCGACAGGTGGAATGGGGAATTTCGGAAACGCCGTTGGGGTTGGAGAGGGGGAAAACCTTCAAGTGTGGCGTTGTAGTTCCTCGAGCTGTGATTTGTAGGCTTTAATGCGGTCATCACGGCGGTCGCTGAGGGGCAAGGGACGCCATCGGATGATGGGCTTCTGTGGGTAGGGGCTAAGGGAAGAAGCTGCGAACCTCGATCGCTCGTCTCTCGGGTCGAGTGCATTCCGGGTCGGGAGAGGCTTGGGTGTTGGATCTGGATGGGACCCTGGGTTTTGAATGTCGCCGTGGTGATGGACGGGCTGGGGGGTGTCCAGCCCTGCCTCTCGATTTTCAATCCCCATGATGATGGGAATGGGGGGGGAGCGAGAAGTGAGACGACCCTTGCTGGCAGGGCTAGTTCAGCCTTTTGCCAGGGGACCAAGGGCGCTAGGGTCGAGATGGAGGGTGGATGCGGTGGATGTGGGCGGGTGATTGGCATTGGGGGGGATTGATCGGGGAGCAGGGATGGAGCGAACTGTGAGAGCAGAGAGATTGACTGCTGATGAGATGATTGGCAGTCATTTCGGGGAGCCAATAGCTTCTGGTTGCTGCTGGGGGGTCTTTACCGGCTCTGCCCACCTACCTGCCTGCCCAGAGCCGTGGCCTGGGTTGAAAAGGCGGTGGTTGGTGGTTGGCACAAGAAGCAAGCAGAGTGACGGGACACACAGATAGTGTCAAGGCAAGACATGGTCTGGACAAGGGCCCCGGCCGTGGGTTTGGGTTGCGTTGTCAATCGCCGTCAATCGCTGTCAATCATTGTGCAACATCCCCCGCTCGGTGTCTTTGGACTCAATGAAACCCCCCCCCCCCAATGTGTGGCCGACGTCTAGAACTGCAGCCGGTCTGTCAGAGAAATTCGGCGAATAAACGCCTCGCCGTGTCTCGCCCACCCGTCGCTTGGTCGCTAGGTCGCATCCCAATCGCACGGCTGAGCCACAAGGGTCCCGGTACTGAAAACCCTGGGTCCTCTTGGGCGCTAGCGCTGCTTTTTGGTCCTTCGGTGCCACCCCAGGCCTCCGCCTAGCCCACCTAGCCCGCCTTGTCCACTAAAAAAAAAAAGTGGCCAACCCCACCCCTGCCGTCTCAAACGACCAAGAGGTGCTCGCTCAAACCACGGCTATCTTCAAACCCTCACTCAGCATCCAACCTCAAACTGCTCGCCAGAGATCCTGTAATCCGCCTCTTGAGACCCTCTTGCTGCCTGCCGTCTGATCTTCAGATGCCCATTTGTCCCTCTACGGTACCCGTCGCCCTCGTTTCCCCCGTCTCAGTCGCGAGGTGACAATGCGGCGGCGATCCCATTGTGCCTGACTGACTGACTGACGGACGGACTGAACGCGCTGTTCATTCGCCCTCATCCTGCGTAACCTCGGTTCGCATCACCATAACCCCTACCACCTAAAACCTCCGTTATCCAATAATTGACATTGGGCATGGACGATTCCTGGCATCACCTCTTTGCGAGGCTCGACATTGTACGTCGCATCTCCAACGCGCCCCAACTTGCAACCAGCGATTCTTAGCAATCTTTCTCTTAGCTTTGCTGCCATTCTCATCAGCAGCACTCCCATTGCTAACTTGGCTCCTTCTAGACCAACCCTGATGATCCCCGCACCGGATCCAGCCGTGGTAACTCTACAGGCGGCACCCTCAGTACTTCGTCTGGTAATAAGTCTTCATCTGGCGCATCACTGGGTGCAACCTTTATCCCTGTAGTAGTCTACGCCTCTGTATGTATCATCATCTTCACCATCCTCCGCCCAAGATGTCGTCGAGTCTATGCACCGCGCACCCTCCATGGTCTGCGCAGTCCTCAGTAAGCCTCTTTCGTGGAACCTGATGCTGCACCGTCTCTAACTGCCATAGCCTACCTACTCCTGCGCTACCTGATGGTTGGTTCAACTGGGTCATACCATTCTTCAAGACACCAGATACTTTTGTCCTAAACCATGGCTCTCTGGACGGCTTCTTCTTTCTTCGTTATATCAAAGTCCTGCGCAACATATTTTTCGTTGGCATGTGCATTTCCTGGCCTATTCTATTCCCAATTCATATTACTGGTGGGAACGGGAACGTTCAACTCGATGCCTTAACCATTGGAAATGTTAAAGAAGGCAAACACCTGTTTGCTCACGTTGCCGTCGCCTGGATGTTCTTTGGTACGTCACCCTGCCGGTATTGGCATGCATTGATTCTCTAACGTGGCACAGGGTTTGTACTGTACATGATTTCTCGAGAATGCATCTATTACATTAACATCCGCCAAGCATATCTTTCATCACCTCATTACGCGACACGGCTCTCCTCAAAAACCGTGCTCATATCTTGCGTTCCGGAAAAATATCTCGACGAGGCTCGCCTCAGAAAACTCTACGGTGACTCAGTTAGGCGCGTGTGGATTCCCAGGACATCAAAGGTCCTGGCAAAGCTGGTTGAGGAGCGAGAACAAACTGTCCTTCGACTCGAAAAGGCCGAGATTGAGCTCATCAAAAAGACAAATTTGGCACGCCGCAAAAAGCTCAAATCAGCACTCCCACAAGAAACCCCTACACCAACATCGACAACTTCCTCGTCTGTCTCGATTTGTGAACCCCCCTCACCCGCGTCCTTTATTACTGCCCCAGATGGAGGTCTTTATAACGAGCCTGAACTTTCCCGGCGTGTCGAGGCAGCACTTACTGGTGACGGATTTAGGTCCAGCGTGTCTGTTTACTCCCCAACTCAGGAACAGCCCCAGATTCTCCGCGAAAAGTCAGAGGACTTTGAGTATGTGCATCCTTACGGTCTCCACCCCGACTTACCCGATGTTCGAGGCTCCGTCGCTGCCCTATGGATTCCGGTTACAGCTCGACCTCATCATCGCCCAATGGGCAACTATTTCCGCCGCGTCGACACAATTAGGTGGTGTCGAACCAGACTCAAGGAGTTGAACATGGAGATTTTCAAGATTCGACGACAGTTGCGCAGAGGCGACGGCGCGGCCTTGCCATCTGCTTTCATCGAATTCGATACCCAGGAGAGTGCCCAGGCCGCGCACCAGGTCGTCGCACACCACCGACCTTTCCAACTAGCCCCTCGTATTCTTGGCATCCGCCCGGATGAGGTAGTCTGGAGTGCGTTGCGGATGAAATGGTGGGAGCGCATCATTCGCCGGTTCGCCATCATGGGCCTTGTTGTAGCTGCCATCATCTTTTGGTCCGTCCCATCAGCTCTCATCGGCATCATTTCCAATATTTCGTTCTTGGCCGATAAAGTCTTTTTTCTCAAGTGGATCATCAAACTTCCAAAGCCCATCTTGGGATTCCTCCAGGGTTTCGTTCCCGCCATGGCCCTGTCCTTTTGGATGTCACTCGTGCCCGCAATGCTGAGGGTGTGTGCTATTCAGGCAGGGATTCCGTCACTTGTCTTGGTGGAGCTCTTTACGCAAAATGCCTATTTTGCCTTTCAGGTGGTCCAGGTTTTCCTCATCACCACACTGACGTCTGCCGCGTCTGCAGCCTTGTTGGAAATTTTGAAGAATCCTATCTCAGCCAAGGACCTCCTCGCCCAAAATCTGCCCAAGGCGTCCAACTTTTACCTGTCCTACATTCTTATCCAGTGTTTGGCTGTGGGTGCCACGAGTATTCTGCACGTTTTCGACCTTCTCAGGCATTTTATCTTTTCCAAAATTGCCCAGTCGCCCAGGGCACGATTCAATGTTTGGTATAATCTGCGCCCTCCTCGCTGGGGTGGTGTATTTCCCGTATTTTCCAACATGGCCGTTATTGGTACGATTGAAACAGTGTATCCATGGCCAATGTTCAATGTGCTAATTATATTATTAGGCCTTAGCTATACCTGCATCGCTCCATTTATCCTTTTATTCGCGTGTCTGGGAATGGCTTTCGTGCGGATCGTCTACCGGTATAATGTACTCTACGTCTTTGATTCGGAGCTGGACACCAAAGGTCTTTTTTACCCTCGCGCTCTGCTTCACATCATAGTTGGGCTCTACATGGCTGAGATTTGTATGGTTGGCCTATTTGCGCTGAAGCTTGCGTTTGGACCCATGCTTTTGATGCTCATCTTTTTCGTCTTTACCGGTCTGGTGCATTTCTCCTTGAGTGAAGCCATTGCACCTTTGTTGCAAAATCTTCCGCAAACTCTGTCACTGGAGGAGCAGCTACAACAGGAAGAGGAAGCTGCCGCCAATGCGAGGATGCATGCAGCAGCAGAGTCTGGAAATGCAGGAGGCGCTGCGGACTATTACGATACGGACATGGCGTTTGGCGACGAAGAAGAGCTGGAGATGCCCGATGACGAAGACGAGATTGATCATGCACCCCAGACAACGAGCCGAGCCGTCGAAGGTGCGAGCGGCATGAGGTTAATGGTTACCGACTTTCTCAAATCGTTTGCAAAGAGCAAGATTGAAGCCGAGGCTGAGAAATCAGGCATGACTCAAGTTTTGCAAAAGTTGGGAGTGGTGGGCAGCGGAGAGGGTCCTGACGCAACACCTGGGTTCATCAAGAAATGGATGCACCCTGAAATCTATGAGGACTTTATTGCTCTACGCAAGTTGATCCCCGAGACAAACTTCCCTGGCACGGCGTACCCGGAGAACCATACCTTGTCAAGCTACCTACCTCCGGAGCTCTGGCAACCTAAGCCCTCGCTATGGATTCCCCGAGACGAGGCACGTGTCAGCCGACAAGAGGTGGCACACACAAAGAAGTTTATACCTATTACCGATAACGGAACGTCTCTAGATGAAAAGGGGCTTGTGATTGTGGACGTGGAGGCTGCGCCATTTCCGCGACAGCGGCTGGTGCATTGATTACAGTGATGAGGAGGATTGATAGAATAGCCATGATACCCTGTTTGGCATATGAGTGTTTTATGCAATGTAATGAGACATGAGGCAGTTTGGCGTATTGATTCATTGACCCTAGCTGGGTTTTGGAAGCAGATCAGGCATCTTTCCAAGTTGAATATACAACCACCACACATTTCAGATTCCGATGCATGTCAAGTGTTTGATTTCTCAAATGCAACATATGCACCTTGCCGACAGGGTTTCGGGAGGCTGCTAATAGGCGCCCGCCCGTGGCTCTTGTTTGCATGAAATATGTACCGGGCAACTAACTAGTGGGTAAATCCGACGTAATTCCTCTCAAAGTGTATGCGAGCAGTTGAATCTACTTGTCTTCATTCGTCTCATCTAAATGCTGGGCCCAAGATTGATGTGTGTGTGGGGGGGGGGGGATGGTAGTATATAGTTCACGCATGGGTCGACATCTCATCATTCGCCATTCATCGTTTACTTTTAAATGTGCGTCTGCGTAGAGGCTGGTGGCTCCGAGACCTCGCAATAGTATGCCCCGTCGCTGGGCTCTCTGCCCAAAAAGTTCTTCAGGCTCAGCCTCTCGGGCTGTCCCCCGCCAGGCTGGAGGACGTATTTTCGGTATCGCAGTCCGACCTGCGGATCCATGGGGTTGGCCTTGAAGCAGCTCACCCACAGGTCCGTCGCATAGACCTTTGACCTGGTTGGTTTTGTCATGTCAGCATTTGTACTGCATGCATCTTCTCCTCCAATTGCAAAAAGGGGGGGATACTCACAGCGCGTAGGTAAAGTAAGATGCGTCATAGGCCCGGAACGGATGCGCAAATGAGGCCTGGCCAAATCCACCCGTGGACCCGAGGCCGATAATCTCGGCCTTGTACTTGTTCCATAGAGCTGTCGTGTCAGTCGCCCGAGCGGCCTCTGGGCTCGATGCGCTGTGGATGGTCAGATCGAAGAGGGCTAGAAAAACCTGGTGCAGCATGGCGTGGGCGCCGCCGACGTGCTTTGTCCTCGCCAGGTCGTGCGCCAGCTTGTCCGGCAGCGCCTCGGACGGCGCATCGCCGGCCGTTTTGCCCGGGTTGCGCTCCAGCCAGTAGGCGCCGTCGTCGGAGCTGAGGGAGCTGTAGTGGCGTCCCAGGCCGCGCAGCACGTCGGGCACCCAGATCCAGTTCTCGAGGAGGATGCTGGGGATCTCGACAAAGTCGCGGGCGCATCCGTGGCTGTATGCGGTACGGGTGACGAGCTTGTGGATGGCGTGGCCCAGCTCGTGAAACATGGTTTTCAGCTCCGAATGCTGGAGGAGCGTGGGCTTGCCGGGGGTGCGGATGAAGCTACAGATGAGCGACGAGGAGGGGTAGTGACGCGAGCCGTCATCCTTGGTAAAGCCCTGGGAACCCCCGTGTTAGTGACATGGCGATCGTCTCGGTCGGCAATCAGGGAGGCAATGGGGTAGGGGATGTGTACTGGTTGGATCAGGGAGCAGTGGGCGCCAGAGTATTTGCCATCCCGCGCGTATAGGTCAAGATACAGGTAGCCCAAGAAGCCGCCTCCTTGGTCTTGGGCATCCCATGCCGCATACACAGTCACGTCCTTCTGCCATGTCGGCGCATCGTCGACGGGGATAAAGACCATGCCAAAGAGCTTCTCGAAAATCCCGAGCATGCCCTGGAGGCTGTGCTGTACCTCAAAGTACTCGGACACGAGCAGCGAATCTACGTCATACCTCTCCTTGTTCAGGATGTGGGCGTAAAAGCCCCAGTCCCAAGGGTTCAGCTGGGCTTTGTCGGCGTCGTCTTCCTGGTGGGTGGCACCGTGTCTCTCCAGGTACGTCTTTTTAAGCTCAAACAATGTTTCAATCTCGCGTTCGGCCAAGGGTCTCAGCTCGCGAGTCAGCTTCTGCAGCCGCTCTATAACGCTCTCGACGCTGGGCGCCATCTTGTCTTCTATCTTGAGGGCCGCGTGGTTCTGAAAACCCAGCATGCGGGCAATGTCATCGCGCAGGGCGACGGCCTGCTCGAGGCGTTCTACGTTTTCCGGGAAGCGGTGCTCCTTGGCGAGGTACAGGGCCTTGCGGGTGCTGGCGCTGACGGCGTGCTTCATGACGGGGAAGAGGTGGCCCTTCTTGAACGTCACCTTGAGCTTGCCATCTTCACCGCGGTGCTCCATTGTGTCCAGCACGCCCGCGGGGACACCCTCGAGCTCGGCGCGGGTGAACCAGGTGCCGTCGTCGGACTCGCTGAGCGTCTTGCGGGCGGCGACTAGTACGGCGTTGCGATCTTCGACGCGGGCCATGTACTCGTCCCGGCGATCATCCGGGATGCCAGCGCCGGCGTTCTGGTAGGCGCGGTGGGTCTTGAAGAGCATGTAGGCCGACTCGTCGTCGAGAGGCTCCTCGCCGGCCGTGTGCCTGGCGTAGACGGCGGCGACCAGGGCGGCCATGTCGCGGCGCATGAGGCTCTCGGCGGCGGCCTTTGCCCTCATCTGCTCGGCCTTGCGGGCGGCATCGCGGAGGTCCTTGCTCTCGGCGACGGAGCTGAAGATGCCAAAGATGCAGGTGCGGCGGGCGTCGGCGTGGTCCTGGCGCAGCATGGGCCGGAGCAGCGAGTCGAACGAGGCATCTGCAGTCGTGAGGGCGCTGGCCAGGTCACGCTCCAGGTCACGCGACGCGGTGATGATGGCCTCCGTCTCAGCCAGCAGGTCGGCAGGGTCAACGGCAAAGAGCGGAGGAGATTGCGGTGGGGGTCGCGCTTGGCGGGCTGGGCGGGCTGAGCTGGGCGCCGGCGTCATTGTGATCGTCGGAGCTTGAAAGATACGACGGTCAAAGTTTTTCTCGGCGAGACGAGAATAGTATCGCCAACGGCAGAAGGGGACAGAGAGCGAGAGCGAGAGGGGCCGTGAACTGTGAGTGCGTGCGCGGCAGATTGTACGGGTGCGCATGTGTATACGTGTGTGGACTTGTACAGAGATGAAGATGCGTGGTGTGCGTGGTGTGCGTGGTGTTTCGTCTAATGCTGCTGCTTCAATGAATTCTTTTCTCCCCGCCCAGTCCCCTTCAACCGTAAACAGCAGTTGGTCAGTTAATTAGTTAACACAGAAAAAGCTTCGCTACTGCACGATACTCCGAAGGCGCACAGATGCGTCTGTGGGTCA
Organism: Calonectria henricotiae; assembly: GCA_020623695.1. NCBI lineage: Eukaryota > Fungi > Ascomycota > Sordariomycetes > Hypocreales > Nectriaceae > Calonectria > Calonectria henricotiae. The sequence continues at coordinate 21,100 of JAHVYB010000269.1, forward strand.
CCCTACACAATTTCAAGCGACAGGCCATTCAACATGGGATGAATCAATCACGGCATCAGGAAATACGGGTGTACAGCACTCGAGCGGGAACGAATTCGAAGAGCGTAAGTAGGTGATAAGGGAGCAAGAGAAGAAGAAAAACATTCGATTCGAACCATGTTCCACGCCGCTTTGTCATTTTATTTATAGTTTCCCCACCTCACCTCTTCCAGTCCATCGGTCCTAAACAATGACAGGGATCTTCGGCTCTCATCAACCTGGACAGGGAAGGCCCTGTTCTTTGTCTGATCCCGATCCGCCCAGACACGGCTGGGGGCTTGGGTGACAAAAAAAGGAAATGAGACGTGCCTCACCCGAGTAATGCGACAATGCTAGCGCCACTGTGCTATGCAGAACTGTCGCTCGCTCACCAAATGTAGGTAATTGTGATGCAGCAAGTCACAAATAATCAACAAGGGCCTGTCTGTCAACCCCATTGCATTTAAAACGTAACAGCGTCTTATTCATTTGTCATCGCCAACAAGAAAAGATGAGAAAGAGAAAAAGAAGAAGAAGAAGATGGAGAAGAAGATAAAGAAGATGAAGAAAAAAAGAATAAAAGAATAAAAAAAAGAATAAAAAAAACCTCGCTCGTACCATTGGTTCAACTCAACCTTGCTTTTCCTTTTTGTCACCTCCTTCAGCCCAGCCCAGGGTTGCCAAGACCTTTAGCGTCAGCCTCTGTGCATGGCACAGGGCGTCACAAGCTGATCGACCAGGTCCCCTCGCCCATTAAGCTGTTCAATATGCAATTGGGTTAGTTACCGTCATGGCCGTGGTTGTGGGCTTCCACGTCCCGTCGCCGCTTAGTCGGACCCCATCCTGGATCCTCGCAGCCCAGCAGTATATAAACGCCCCCCCCATACCCCATGATCGTCCAGAGCTGGATCCCCTGTCAGGCCTCCTCCATTCTTTTCTTCTTCGTCCCACTCAATTCACTAATTAATAACCGACTTCTCGGGAATCCATCATCACCATGGTTTGGTTCGCTCGCGCTGTCCTCGCCACCGCGGCCCTGGCCAGCATGGTCCAGGCCGCCTCCGACACATGCACCCAGGTCAAGGAGGCCACCAACATTGAGATGACCAAGCGCCTCGCCCTCGCCTATACCCAGGAGCAGGGCGATTACTGGTCAGAGGCTTGCGGCGACCTCCACCCTTCGTGTATCTTGTACCCCAAGAGCCCCAACGAGGTCTCGGCCATCCTCAAGATCCTTACTGGCAACGACGAGAATTTCGCCATCAAGTCCGGCGGCCACAATCCCAACCTCAACTTCTCCAGCATCAAGGGCGGCCCCCTCATCTCCACCAAGAAGCTCAACGAGATCACCCTCGACAAGTCCAGTGGCCGTGTGCGAATCGGCCCCGGCAACCGATGGGAGGATGTCATGTCCAAGCTCGACGGATCCGGCTGGACCGTCGTCGGCGGCCGTATCGGCAACGTAGGTGTTGGCGGCTTCATGCTGGGTGGCGGTCTTTCGTTCCTTACCCAGCAGTATGGCTGGGCTGTGTCGTCCATTATCGAGATGGAGGTTGTCCTTGCCAATGGCACCATTGTCACTGCCTCGGGAACTCAGAACGAGGATCTCTTCAAGGCCCTCAAGGGCGGTGGTAACAATTTTGGCCTCGTCACCTCCTACCTGGTCCAGGGCTACAAGCAAGAGGCTGAAATCTACGGCGGCTGGGTCATGTTCAACCAGGACGAGGACACTGATGCCAGGCTGCTCAAGGCCCTGCGTGACTTTACCGAGTACAACACCGACGACAAGGCCGCCATTATCCTGACTGCCAACAAGGCCGTTTCCAGTGTCATCGACATCTGGACCATGTTCTTCTTCTACGACGGCCCCACGCCGCCAGAGGGCATCTTTAGCAACTTCACCGACGTCGACCACACCATCAGCACGCTCAAGACGCGCACCTACGCCGATCTCCTGACCAGCAACAACATCTTTGTCCTCGAGGGCTCCGTCTACATCCTCGGCACCGAGACCTTCCCCATCCCCTCGGCCGCCGACAGCGCCGAGGTCATGGGCAAGATCCACAGCGACTGGCGCGAGATCTCGTCCGTCACCACCCAGAGCCTGCTCGACCTCGGCGTCACCGCCATCCAGTCCTACCAGCCCTTCTCCAAGCGCATGGCAAAGGCTTCCCGCGCCAAGGGTGACGACCTGATTGACCTCGACGACGACGTGGACCGCATCATTGTCGAGGTCAACTACTCGTACGCCGGCGTCGATCTGAAGCCCGAATTCGACACCCTCATGGAGAAGACCTACCAGAGCATCCGCACCAAGGTCCTCGCCTGGCAGCAGAGCGGCAAGATGAACAAGGACGCCTACCTGCCCCTGTTCATGAACGATGCCTCCCACAACCAGGACTACTTTTCTCGTCTCCGTCCCGAGAACCAGCAGCTTGCCAAGAGCGTTGCCGACAAGTACGACCCCAACGGACTGTTCAAGACCCGCACTGGTGGATTCAAGCCCTAAGGGTCATTATTTTTGTTTATTTTTTTTTTCTAGGATGCAAGTCCGAAATCCTCTGTTGGGGCTTCTTTTTATAAAGTAGATTATTGAAGGGACATATACACATTGCAAAATACTAATGTATTAATAATATTCAACAAGATTGTCTAGTTGGGTGATGGGATATAGCGCATGTCGGTGTAAGTGGGGGAGGTTTAAGCAAAAAAAGATATCCTCGAAACCGAATTAAATAGAGATGAATCGTATGACGTTACTCATGTTACACCATCTCAAGTCTATTATAAAAGCTTAAATTCCACACTTGATTCCAATACCCACTTGATAACGAGGATTTGCAACTAATTAACCCATGACAGCCCGAGCGAGGCTTATCTATGTGACCCCTGTATAGCGGGATGTGAGGGTGATTAATTGTCCGCCGCTTCAAAGTTGATTCGTTTGCGCGTGTATAACAAGTTTCGGTAGTTCTGTTGCAAGTTCAAATTGTCCTTTGTAGGAGTCGTTGCTATACTTTGTGCGTGACCGTCGGAGTATGGCAGGGGGTCTGGGGCAAGGTGATGGTCCCAACCCTCAACCCTACATCAAAATAGATGTTCACCGCCGCTAATGATAAATTTAGAGGTACTTCATAATGCTGGTGATTCTTACTATGAATCGCCTCAAATAAGACACGAGGTGCTCGCTGCGTCCATTGTTTATGTTTATGGCTAAGGGGGGGGGGGTTATGTATCTATCTTTTATTCAGGCCCTAATTCTAAGTGCTTATTTGATATGAATCAGTGTGACTTTGGGGTTCTCACTCGGAGGCTGAAATCTCAGGCTTGGGGGCACGATGGGTAGAAGTGAGAAAGAAAGAAAAAAGAAAAGACCCGGGCTCCTGGATGCACTGGACCCTACAAGATTTATTTCTCAAATATTTTGTTGGCATGGCCAGGTCATCGATGCAATCCGTATACTTGGTAATCAACGAGCTGATTTACATCGCCGGTGAGCTTGTCAAGTACGAACCGACAACCCAGCCATCATGCCAGTAGTGCCCCAATCTCATCCCACACGAATTCTACATGGTAGCGGGCAACGTGCGTCGTCTCGCTACGATGTTGATTGACGCCTGAGTACCAGGGGTTCTACCCCTCTTATTCGACTGATGTTAAGGATAATCCTAATTCCGAGTACCCTGTTTGGGGAATCACACTCCCTGAGGACGGGCCAAAGCACCCAATTAGACCTGAGGACCCCGAGAACCTCGTATTCTCCCCAAGGATACTTAGCAGACAACGCTAGCTAGGCTGTTGGTATCAATTCCCAAGGAGTTTTGCTCTGCCTTCCATGGTGGTGGGTAGCGACAATTTGTGGACAGCATCAATGAGAGCCTGCGGATGATAGCGCGTCGTAGCGGAGGCATCGACCATTTTTATTTCTGCGAGAAAGATGTGAAGATAAATCGGGATGTCTTGGAGCATTATGCCGTAATAACTGCCAATGATGGCAAACTTAGCTCTCTCATCAACCGACCGGCTCGAAGAGAACCATCGCCCATCCCGAGTCCTGAGCAACGCGCCAGTGTAGCCGCTTCCAGCACCTACAAGCCTTTGGATGAGAAACCTGTCGCCACCATATCAGAGGAATCAAGTGCAAGACTGGCTGATTCAGGCCCCGATCCAATCCCGTGCTTGGGACACTGTGTCCAGCATGGCCCACACAAGCTTCAGAATTGCTCGCGATGACTTCTTGGCTGCGATTCAGGAGGCAAGTCATAATGTCAAAACAGTCATCACGTGGCCCCAACAGACGTCCGAGAACACGTACGAATCCCCGACGACAGCTTTGGCAAAGTCCAACCTAAACTCCCTTCCCCGGGTCATCTTATTTTTTGGCTGGGAGGTATTCACACACCTCCCTCAATAAACCGGACCTCACAAAGCCTCTGAGTGGCGTTGAGGCCGCCAAAGTAGAGATAGCTGTCGGTATAGAGGGTTTGGAGCTTTTTGCCACTGGTTAGACTGCGGTTTATTCTGCACAGGTAATCAGGGACAAGTTCATTCGTTTATGAAATTCTTTATTATAAAACTTGCTGGATTTTAACAGCCACCAAACACCCAAATACTCGCAAGTTCGCAACCCTCTCCCTCAAAGTTTCAGTTTCATCTCTCCAACGCCAGCCCGCTCACACAAATGTCCCAAAATGCTTACTCCATGACCAGGACATTTCTGAATCGGGGCTTTCCGGCAATCAGGCTGTCGACGGACTCCTTGACCTTGCTCAAGGGGTATCGCTCAACCATGCACTTGACATCGTGCACCATGGCGAACCGGATGGCTTCCTCGCTGTCGAGAGCGTGGCCACTGGGCCAGCCATGAACACTGGCTCCCTTGGACACGAGTGCGACAGTATCAATGAGCACGGGGCCGACGGGAGCGAGGCTGAGAAGCTTGCCACCGGGCGCGAGACCGCCGACAAGAGGGCTGACGGCCTTGGGGCTGGGGGCCGTCTGGACAATAATGGCAGCGCCGCCAAGCTTCATGAGCTCCTTGGCAGGGTCGTTGATCTTGGCGTTGATGTAGTGGTGGGCGCCCAGGTCCTTTGCGAACTGGGCCTTGTCGTCGCCCGATGAGAGCACAACGACCTCGTAACCCATCTTGCTGGCGTACTGGACAGCAAGGTGACCAAGACCGCCCAGGCCCTGGACAGCAACCAGGGCGCCCTGCTCGACGGCCAGCTTGCGGATGCCGTTGAAGACGGTGACTCCGGCGCACAGAAGTGGGGCCGCGTCGGCGGGGTCGATCTCTTTGGGAATGCGGACGGCGGCCTCGGCGCGGAGCAGTGCGTACTCGGCGAACCCACCGTCTTGGCTCACTCCGTTGATGGCCTTGTTGTCACACATCTGGAATTGACTTCGCTGGCATTGACGGCAGTCAGCGCAATGGCCTCCGTGCCAGCCTCCTCCTATGCGCTCGCCGCCCTGGAAGCGGGTGACACCCTCGCCGACCTCGACAATGTCGCCGACGATTTCGTGGCCGGGCACGCGGGGGAACACTTGACCCATTTTGCCGCTGATGGTTGCGATATCTGAGAAGCAGACACCACAGGCAAGAACCTTTACAAGAACCTGGCCTTTTCCTGGGCGCTTGAGCTCGACGTCCCTGAGGGCGACGGTGTCGCCAGCCTTGTCAATGACGACGGCCTTGTAAGTCTGAGGTAGAGAAGTCATGGTGAAAGGATGGATGGATATGGTTTCTTGTATTGATTTGATAAGATGCAGAAGAGGGATTTATACAGATTGAGATTGTCCAAAAAACATTTCTGGGCGTCGCAACAGCCCTCTTTTAAACAAGGGATCTACTCCTCATGTCTTGTCTGTATGAGCCACTACATCTGCCGACAGGCCGTTGTTCGCGAGCGTCATAGTTCCGCCCGACCTGCTTATCGGAGCAGAAGATTGGACGGTTGACATAATTCCGCCACCCCTTTCGGTTTTAGCACCAAGTCAATTACAATGCTACCTCTGCAATACAACACTCGCCGAACAGCCGAGCGAGCATTGCGTTGCGGGGTCAAGTGGTAGCCTACGGCCAGAGTACTCCGGTTCGGTCCACATATCGGATCTGGAAGGCCGGGGTTGGGGGCTGCATCTGTAGAAGCACAACCGCCGTGTGTCGGAGATGCTCCAGCATGGTTGCACAAAGCCGTCTTGGAGGCTCATTCGCCTCTCGGAGATGCAGGCGTGAATCTTCCAAACCCGACTTGTCATCATGATCCCTGATTGGCCAGGGCGGGCAATTTGATCCGAGAATTAATCCGGTCATAGGTGGTCAGCCAAAATTGTGGGGGCATCAGGCATGGCACAAGCCACACAAGGCTCTCTTACTCGACATAGAGCTCCAGCCACAGAAAGCAGCGCAGCCTCACTCCAGCCAGTCTTTTTTTCCCACCCCACCATATCCAGCAATCCTCGAAACGCCTGTGAACACAACCATAGCTCCGGCATTGACTCCTCTCACAGCCCCAACATGCCTCTCGACACATCAACATACTCGCTGGCCCTGCTGCGCGTCGACGGCCGCCGCTGGAACGAACTGCGCCGTCTGCACGCCCAAATCCGCACCCAGGATGCCGCCGATGGTTCGTCATACCTCGAGATGGGCCACACAAAGGTCATGTGCATCGTGACGGGGCCTTCAGAGCAGCATCAGCAGCGTCGCGCGCAGGTGTCGCAGAGGGACGTGGCGGCCATCAACGTCAATGTCGTGGTTGCGGGCTTCTCTAGTGTGGATCGCAAGAAGAGAGCCCGCAACGACAAGTATGTGCTTCCGCCGTGTCATGCCGAGGTGCTCCCCAGCTAACAAATCGTGCAGGCGAACTCAGGAAATTGAAATCACCATTGCCAATGCATTCTCCTCCACCCTGCACACCCACCTCTTCCCCCACTCGTCCATCACCATCTCGCTCCACGTCCTGTCCCAAGACGGCTCTCTCCTCGCCGCCCTCATCAACGCCACAACCCTCGCCCTCATTGACGCCGGTATTCCCATGACCGACTACATCGCGGCCTGCACAGCCGGCTCGACCTCTACTTATTCCGCCGGCGACGACTCGGCGGATCCCTTACTCGACCTAAACAACCAGGAGGAGCAGGAGCTGCCATTCCTCACCGTCGCAACGCTCGGTGACAGCGACCGGGTCACTGTGCTAGTATGCGAGAGCAGAGTGCAAGTCAGCAGATTAGAAGGAATGCTGGTGGTGGGCGTAGACGGGTGCAAACAAGTCAAGCAGTTTTTGGATCGAATCGTGACGGACAAGGGTGCGCAAATGGTGCGGGAGGGAGCTGTGGAAAAGAGCGACGCCATGGGCATGGTTTTGGACGAATAGATGTACGCATATGAGACATTACGGGCTCTGGGTTAAAAAATCAGTCGGAGTTGGGCATTGATCAAGATACCACATTTTCTGTTCTATGGGATTCAAATTTTGTGCACCTGGTGTTGCTGTGTTAGTGGTGCTTGGCTAACCCGCGAGATGACGCCGGGGTGCAGGATGTCTACATTAGATGATGCTCCTCCAATGGTGTCATGATGCAACCCGAGGTTCGTTAGTTATTCGATGGCATACAGTTTGTCACAACGACCTACCCTATGCCATAAAGGAAAATTGCTAGTTTAGTGGTAAAGCTATGATGATCTGATGTATGAAATCCCTCCATAATCTCATGTAGCCCGTATTTTCTGTGACTATTTCGTCAGTCGTTTTACCATGTCGCTGATATACACCCCTTCCATCACGTTGTTGTCCCAAATACCACACATTTTCTTGGTGATGGGCTCGACCTCGGCACACCCACTGCGCCTCCTACTTGAGCTAAACTTGAGTTGCCATGGCCCACTTTAATTTTACCGAGTCAAGTGAACAAAGGTACCGGTAGTTATTTATTGAATCAACAAGTGTGCGCTTCCATCTGCCCATCAAGCAAAGTCCGTGACTTTACCAACTGAAACAAGGCATACAATCACATACACCGTCTCACTGGCCGTACGTGCATGACTTGAGCTATTTAATCCCTGAAACTGACCGACATCGGATCGGCGAATTACTGACTGGATGGAGCAGGAACTAAGCCATTCCCCCCCCTTTTTAACCAAACCCCTTTTCACCTGGTTGGTCCCTGGTGCTGTGGATTCCGGTGTCCCCCAACGTCCCGACTAACATTTCCATTTTCTTATTGGAAGACACCGAACTTGCTTCCCTTCCAGTTGCTACCGACGTTAAACCATGAAGATGAGTGATCAGGCTCCGCTAACGGACGGTTCACCTCTCAATGTATCTCAAACCGAGCTAGCCAAGTCTGAGGCAGCTGATGGGCGCTTGGGCGTTGATGTATGTATGAGTTTTGCCCCGTGCTCTAATTGGCCATCATGGACCCTGACTTTTAATCTCGAAATAGATTGGCATATCGTCCCTTAAGCTTGTTTGGCTCTCCCGCGGCTCCGCCCCAGACGATGTCACTCTCACCTTTTCGAGCTTTGACGCAGACCGCTCAGATGAGTGCCTGGCTGTTGTAAAGGAATTCATCCAAAAGAAGCTGTCCTCCAAACAGGCCCAGGCTGGACCCGTTACTGTAGTAATTACTGGAAAGCGTTCACTCGAGTTTCAATCTAGACTCGGTGACACACCAGGTGTGGAGCTGCAGATTGAAGATGAATTTCGTTGCCAAGCAAGCGGTGAGCTCCATTCATCTATCTCGTTTACCCCACCTCGCTAACATCACATAGCCGTGGAGTTTCTCATTGAGAAAATTCCAAGGACAACTTTTACCTATAGCGAGGAAGTTTTCCAGAATTACCTTTTGCCACGGGATCCAGTTTATCCCTACCTTCTAGTCAACACGGGATCTGGTGTGTCATTTCTCAAAGTATCTGGCAAAGGTTCTTGCGAGCAAATCGGGGGAACCTCCTTGGGCGGTGGAACGATTTCCGGCCTGCTGGCAATTTTGACCAAAAGTTTCAGTTTCGATGAAATGCTGGATCTTGCAGCTCAGGGCGATAATGCCCAGGTCGACAAGCTCATTGGAGACATCTACGGGACAGACTACAATGGAATCGGCATGAAGAGAACAGCCATTGCATCTTCATTTGGCAAAGTTTTCAGCATGCGACGACCGGCCGAATCTATTGAGAATGGTGATGCCGTCACCACAGAGGTCGAACCTGAACTGGCTACCGACTCTTCAATATCTGATTCATTTGGCCTTTCCGATGCCCATGTGTGCCGTTCACTCGTCTTTGCCATCTTCAACAACATTGGTCAGCTCGCCAATCTACACTCTGAGCTTCACGACATCACACACGTTTACTTTGGAGGGCCATTTATTCGAGGACATCACCAGACCATCAGTACTCTCAACATTGCTCTCAACTATTATTCCAAGGGGAACAAGCGGGCACATTTTCTCACCCACGAGGACTCGCTTGCCGCCATAGGTGCATTTCTCAAATTCTAGCCTCGGTATTGCTGCAATCCCTCATCATTAGCGTTTGAAGTATTTCATACCCACACACCAATGTCGCCGGTGAGAAAATGGCGCCAGAAAGAATATTTGGATGCGCAATACCATGTCTCGTTTCTATTTCCAAGCGAGTTACAGCACACACCTTGGTTTCTTTGCTTGTTTTCTCGGGCTAAAATAGACATCATAAGCGGTAAATAGAGAGTTTGATAAATTAGACATGGCCTATATAGCAAAGTTGGAGATGAGTAAACGATTCCGTGCTCTTAGCGCGAGATTGGTTTCCATTTCACGGGATGCGGCCCAATCCTGGCTTCCAAGATGCTGGTTCTAGCGATGGTTGGTTGGGCATGTATATCGTTAAAACTGGGCGGCCTAGCGGATGCATGACTAATAATTAATTTGCACCTCCCTTATTGTCTAGCAAGCCAGATTCAATGGTCCAGCCTCCTTTCACCTGGCTTTCTGAATCTATCCCGCAACTTGTCTCATGCATACCCATATCTCGCGCTAACCCCATCTACGAACAAACACTATTCTTGATCTTGCAGAATGCAACCGTACACGTACAAGCAGATTGACCCGTCAACAGATGCCGTTTGACTGGTTCACTTACACAGAGGTGATACCGGACCAATTCTATGTGATATATTTGAAGCTTTTCTTTAAGAAATCGATGACGGCGTTCCTTATGAAGCACTATCTTACACCTGGGGTGATGAATCGGGTCCTGTTATAATTATCGTCAATGGCAACACTATATTAGACGTCAACAGAAATTTGCACATGGCTTTGGTGAATTTGAGACGGCCCGACGAGGATAGGATCTTTTGGGTGGATGCTGTATGCATTAACCAACACGACAATGGCGAGAAAGGACACCAGGTGGGGCAAATTAGATCCATTTACAAAAAGGCAGAAAGGGTCATAATATGGCTGGGCGAAAGCAACAATGACAACCACCGGCTCATGATTTTGATGAATGACCTTGACGAACGAGTCACCGCAAGGCAGCGCGGATACATGAAATCGACAAAACCTCGGAAAATTGAATGGCCAGAACTTTTGGATGCGTATCTCGGCTCTGAGACAGCTTTATCATAGCGCACACAAGGCTATGCGACAACCACTCCAAAGGCCTTGGTTTGACCGGGTATGGAATATACAAGAGGTTGCTAGTGCAAAAAAGGCAATCGCTGCATGCGGTAGGAAATGTACTCCTTCAAGAGCATTCTCTCTCATGCCATCTTTAATGAAGATAGATGTGGACAAGCATACCCAAGCCATATTAGACATCATGCCCGGGCCGACGAGAAAATATTCATGGTGGGACAGACAACGAGACCCCCATACGCTCCTGTGTAATTTTAACAAGAGCAAGGCGTCTGACCCCTGTGACAAGATATACGCCCTTCTAGGCTTGGCATCAAATGCGTCTGAGGGCGGCATTCTCCCAGATTCTCATCTGCCGTCACCGAAAGTAATTTCGGTGACAATTTCTTTCTTGTTATTCCATGAAATTCTTGACCTTGACTATTATACCTTTCCTGACTACAGCATCGGCAATTTCTTAGATGCACTGCATCTCATGAAAGATGACGTCTTCAAGTGGGCGCTTGAATCCATGCATCCCACGAAGCATAATGAATTCATCAACAACAGCCCGCAATTGATAATCGACGGCTACGGAATCGTCCAGGAAGCTAGATGGCGGTTGAGTGTGAGCTCTCGGGAGGGGGTCAAAACTATAATCAAACTAAACGACAACGATCCAAGTGGATTAAGATGCAAAGTCCAGGATGAAGAAGCGTTGCTTAACGTTTCTACCCCAGACGAAGATGAAGACATACTCAAGGTTTTCTTCGCGCAGCTGACGATTGAAGAAAAAGCTCAACTGAAGAACCGGTATAATAAGGGTTGGTTTTGGCATGCTCCACTTAATTCTGCGGTTTTGAATGGAGACGAGGACACAGTAAAGATTCTTCTCACCCACAAAACGATCGATGTCAACTATATGGGAATGGACAAGATAATACCTTTGGGTTCTGCAGTACTGACCAAGAATCTTAACTTGGCAGAACGGATACTTGCTCATTCCAAGGTCCAAATTTATTTCGTTTATGGTGTACCAGGAGGCACTGCGTTGTGGCGCGCATCAAAAGCCGGAAATATGGTAGGGGTGAAATTTCTCTTTGGGAAAGGAGCTTTTATCGATGCAACTGATCCAATGCAAAATCGCACTCCTCTGTGGATTTCGATACAGTCTGGACATGTAGACATTGTCGAATTGCTTCTCAAGAATGGTAATATCCTATCAACTGATCCCTGGTCCAAGGCAACGAATAACTTACACTATGGCTCTCAGGCACTACAGTTCTCCCAAATCCAACAGCAACATTTGCCAGCATCTGCACACAGCAACATAACAAATTCATCAGCATTTAATCAATATCAGCTAGTCGAAGAATTAGATGTACAGAAGCCAGATAAAGCGCCGAAATGCAAACTTGCTCCAACGAGTGACCTGTCTCCAATTCATACTGTGGCCACAAGCTCCTGCGAAGAAACATGCAACTGTCCTCGAAAGAAAGGGTCATTTAAACTGTCATATCAGTTCGGTAACTTTCGATTTGAATTTCAGCAACCAAAACCCACGCAGCACAAACGAAGCTGCAGATTCTACGGTCTTTTAGGAAGCACAAATATGACCATTCGGGCGCAACTTCCACTGAGGCTTGCCTGGCTATCAACCCAAATTATTCTTGCTTGCTTTCACTTGACAATGGGAACTGCCACCTCTTACTAATAACCTTTCAGATGTTCGCAAACTTAATGGCATCCAACAGTCTAAGTGACTATTACTTAGGACTAGTCAAAATGTCTGGCATTGACGAATCAATTATTGTTGCCTTGTTCAGTCTGCTACGAACACTGATTGCTTTGGAACCAGCAGACTACGAGATGGTGTAAGTGCCGAGACTGAACTACGCCCCAAGCCGTTAGTATACATGAAACTAAGAATGGGCGATTCGACTAGTTCAATGTCATGGCTTTCCTGCGAGATAATCAATAGGGTCGGTGACATGGCACAGAACCGGCTGAATCTAGACAACATGATCTTGCACTGTGTCACGACCTATGAACCCCCCCCGTGAGTTGTACACTGGGTAACCACGACCTGACTGCTCTCAAGTATCGACCAGAGATTGTAAATAGTAGGACTGACTCACCGAATAAACAAGTTCATGGCTCTAACTCGCTTTGGACATGGGAATTTCCCGCATAGGGCGGGCAATTTTGTCAGCTTCTTTGACTGATTTGCAAGCATATATCTCCGAAGACCCCGGTGCGCTTTCGGAACGGATATTAGGCTTGAAAACTACCCATCTTTGCATCGCATGGCCACAGGGGCTACAGATAATACTCACGAATGCCGCTGCAGGCCTCATTGATGAGCTTGCTAGCCCTTCGGCATACACTATGTCTATATCGCCTCTCCAGCGAGCAATTGGACTTGGATGCGCGCAGCCACTTAGTCTATTAAAGGAAGCCGGTTGTCGTGTTTACCTACATGCTCGCTCGGCCATCGATTTGTACAATACGTCGGACAATTGTGTGAGTGTATTCGCATTGGAATTGGCCCGCAAAAGACGACAGCTATTAGATATGGCACAGAAACAGCTGGGTATAATGCGAGACGTTGGCCAAGCTGATGTGGGTGATGGCAAAGCGGCACATCTGTGCCAGGCTCTCGGTATGTCCAATATTGATGTGCCTGAGGGTCTACGGGTAGCATGGCATTATGTCACTATATACTATTCTCTCGGCATCCCGGTGGTTCACTTTCCAGTTTTCTTCGAAACCGGTTTTCTAGATGTCACCTCACGAAACTTCATGCGTTTTGCTCCCGTGATGGTATGGCGTCATCGGCAATATCGTGGATCACTCATGCCCAGTCCCGGCAAGCCTAATTTGCTTGAAATGATTCAGTGGCTACGGGATTTGGGATGCCTTGACCAGTGTCCAGAAGATCCACGGGACCTGGGAATTAATTTGCATGCTACTGGTTGGCACTATCTTGCAGCAATGCTTGGCGATCATCTTGTCGTATTAAACGAAGCATATCTATTCTTCCTAGCCTGGGCGCGATTCTGCAATGAGCTTAGTTTCCGAGGCGGTGTTAAACGAAACGTCGGAAAATGGATAATAAACTACGTATGGTTAGCATAATTGCCAAGGTAGATCTGGCGCCATGAGTTTAGATGGAGAATATCACACATTTAAACATCAAGAGTGAGCCTTAAGCCGGTGAAGCTGAACCATTCAAACATGATAAGTCGAGCTGGAAAGGTGGACAGGGAATGAAGTTGGATACTAGCGCCATGTGTAGCTAGAGCAATTGCCCGGAGAGGTATAGCGTCGTGGGCTTGGCATGGGCACTGACTTGGTTTGGTCTGGAATCAGCCCACACGGATTGTGCCGTGAGGTTGTGATATCCGTGCTCGCTCATAGCCGAACTACCCGTGACGAGACTAAATTAGTGCCTGGCTCCATCTGAGCAGTAACGAGTAAGTGGTAAAAAGAAAGTGAACGAGGACAATCTTTCCATCAAGTGCTTGTGGTGCATTTTCCATATTTGTGGCATGACTGGCCTCGGAAACTGAGCCAATGAACAATCTCAGTCGTAATCGCTTTTGTGCCGTTATTGTTTTCGCAAAAAAAAAAACACACACGAAGCCTTGAATTTTAATTTTTTTTTGGTTCCTGACTATAAATGGTGGCGTCGACAGTGCGGTCTGGACAATGGTCACTAACTAGAGCCTAGACTTGGACCTGAGACAATGGCGTTGAAGATCAGATTGCAGCATTGAACCCCTATCCGACAATATAATAAAGCTCGATGAATTGCCATTTTGTTGACCAGTTTTTGCTAGTACACCCATCGTGTCAACCCTCAGACAGGACCAATGCAGCTGCACACCCCTCTTCTATTTTGCTTTCTCCTTTTGGAGTCATTGTGTACCGCCCAGCTGCTTGGAGGCCTGGGCAGCTCGCTGCTAAGCCCGGTTACCAACACAGTTGGATCCCTGCTCAGCGGTTATGGATTAGTACAGTCCAGCCTGGGCGCCCTGGGAGGTGCCCTGGGCATGCAACAGGAATTTGATTATATCATTGCGGGAGGCGGCACAGCAGGAAACGTGATAGGCACTCGATTGGCCGAGGCTGGCTTTCGAGTTGCTATTGTCGAGGCGGGCGATTTCTACGAGATCTCAAAGCCCGTGCTGAGCACAACTCCTGCCGGCGATATCATTGGAGTGGGGGCGAACGTCCAAGATTCTATTCCCAATGTCGACTGGGTCTTTCAGACTGAACCTCAGGCTGGGGCCAACAACCGCAAGGTTCACTACGCCCGCGGAAAGTGTCTTGGCGGATCTTCAGCACTGAACTTCATGCTTTACCACAGAGGCACAACTGGAACTTATGATCGTTGGGCCGATCTAGTTGGAGACGATAGCTATCGGTTGGTTCCACGACCTCCCCCAAGCGGAGAATATCAGGGTAGCTAACAGTGTCTTAGACTTGCTAATCTTCAGCCGTATTTTAAGAAGAGTGCCACCTTCACACCACCCAACACCGACAAGCGACTTGCCAACGCAACATCAGAGTACAACAGCCAGGATTTTGCATCAAACGGAAATGGCGGCCCTGTTCAAGTGAGCTACACTAATTATGTATCGGCATGGGCAACTTGGTTGGAACAAGGATTGATATCCGCTGGCCTGAAACGAACAACTGGGTTTAACCAAGGCCAACTTCTCGGCTTCCATTACACGCAGACAACGATTAAACAAGAGACGGCAACCAGGAGCTCTTCCGCCGAGTACATTAACAGGGCTAAGAATAAAGGCTTCACCACCTTGAAAGTATTCACAAACACTCAAGTAACCAAGGTCCTTTTCGACAAGACAAGAGTCGCGACCGGGGTTACAGTCACATATATGGGGATATCGTACACGCTGAAGGCAAAGAAGGAGGTCATTATCAGCGCAGGGGCATTCCAATCTCCGCAACTCCTGATGCTTTCTGGTATTGGACCGGTGGGTACGCTAGGAAAGTTCAAGATTCCGGTCATTTCTGCGCTCGAGGGCGTTGGACAAAATATGTGGGATCATGTCTTCTTCGGCCCATCCTACCAAGTCGGCTTCCAAACGCTCGTTGGACTTCTCACCAGTACCGCTGACCTGGCCAAGGCGCTCACGCAGTACATAGCGACGCAAGACGGCCCCCTCAGCTCCAACATCATTGAGTTTATTGGATGGGAAAAGCTGCCCGCTGAGTATCGCACCGGTTTCTCGGATGAGACCAATGCCGCCCTGGCCGAATTCCCCGACGACTGGCCCGAAGTCGAGTATCTCGGTGCCAATGCATTCGCCGGGGACTTGAACTGGCCCATCAACCAACAACCAAAAACCGGGGCCCAGTACGCTACTATTCTAGGGGCCATGGTGGCACCAATCTCCCGAGGCAATGTGACTCTCAAGTCGGCGTCGGCATCAGACAAGCCACTCATCAACCCGAATTGGCTCACGGCAAAGGCCGACCAGGAAGCTGCAGTTGCATGGTATCGGAGAATGCGAGACGTCTGGGAGATGCTGGACAATGTCACTGTCGGCAATGAGTATTGGCCCGGGACGAACAACAACACTGACACCGAGGTTTTAGACCTCATCCGGAACACGCTGATGACAGTTTGGCATGCGTCGTGCACGTGCAAGATGGGCAAAAAGGACGATAAGATGGCTGTGGTGGACAATCTCGCGCGTGTGTATGGAGTCCAACGGTTGAGGGTTGTTGATGCAAGCGCTATGCCGCTTCTCCCACCTGGCCACCCACAGAGCACCATCTATGCTCTCGCAGAGAAAATTTCAGATGATATAATCAAGGGCAGAACTTGAACGGGCGAGATAACTTTCTAATATGTATATACATTCATTTACTTTGAATATATGATCAATCCATTCCAAAGGTTCATCTTCTCCGTCCGTTGGTCATTTTGAGCCCAGTCACAATACCCGATTGCCAACCTTTGCATCGCCTGTTGGAATGCCCGATGCAGGGGCATACATTGACCATTGCAGCGCTATTATTCTCCGGCGCAACGCGGATTCCCGCTTAATGGGGAATGGTCATGATAGATCCAATCCTATCAATTAGTTGAGCCGTGGTGGCGGTGCAAGTCACAGGGCGAACTGCGAACTAGTTGGGCATACCAACGACACAATTTAGGACGTCGGTGAGGCTGAAGTTAAAGTCCAGGCATCTACCCCCGCATCTAAAGAGGATACATAAATTATACCCAAAAAAAGGCTTTATCTGCCGCCATTTCTTCAGCATCATATCGATCAGTTTCATCCATCGGCCATGACAGACACCAAGCACCCGAAGCTGCCCCTGCAAGAGGACGATCTTGATCACGAAATAACGGGAGTTGCCGACGCGCCACTTTTGCGCGAAGGCCGTCCCAATACTAACGACACCGAGACCGAGCTAGACCCCCCTTCCAAAGACCAGCGTCCAGTCCGGCTTGATATTGATGACACGCCGGTGAAGCTAACTGGATGGAGAGAGCTCGTCGAAAGCTCCAGGGTGATACTGGCAGTCGGCTTGCCATGGATGCTAAACGTGATAATCTCTTGGGTGCCTCTTGTTCTGATGAGCGTTAGCCTGATGAAGGCGCCCAAGGAGGTGTACGCAAACATTTTCTGCTGAGGTAATTTTTTGATGTGCTAACAGCATCACTTTAAGCTTGTTGAGCATCGTAGGTAGCGCTATAGAGATTGCAATGCTATTTCTAGCCTCTGTTTTTCCGGCCACTTCCCATCTCTCCATAACCAATTGTCGCGATTGATGTGCATCTTGTAGAAGAAGGAGAATTCTCCAATTGAAAACATGGGTTGAGACTAGCTAGCCGGTCCAAATTGCCTCATTGGACATTGGTCGACAGCCACTCCTACAATAGCGTGGCGGCAGCATGACAGTGAGGTGTTCCTATCAATGCATGAGAAGCCATACTGAACCCTATGCGACACCTAGAATACATGAGCTAATATGGGAAGTACCTATTACCTTCACTTTTACCTCAAATACAGTAGATTAATTGTCGTAAACTACTATCAAAACAACTATCAAGGTTGACTGCAGCATACGCAAATTGATCACAGAAAGGATAAACGGATACCAACATTATCTAGAAATCCAAGTTCCAAGTAAAGGCGATAGTGAAAGAGCTCGAATGTATATCTGACTTTCGGGGCCAAGAACCAGGAATCATTTGGTTGTAATGGAGTTAAAAGAGGGGGCACTGCTTATTTTCAACTACTTAAGGGTGCTTGTATCATTTACTAACCTCTACCATCTAGCCATGGGGGTTTTGGGCCCTTTGATTGTACTCTGAATTCAGACGGAACATGTGAAAGGTAATATTTCTTTTATTTAATTTTTAGCGTCAAGGGGAGAATTTCCTGCGGGTTCCTAATTACATGCGCAAACCGGGTGCCTAGTTGCCTAATCCCCTAGATACAACTGACAATGGCTTTGTGTCAATATGTATGTAGGTGCCGGTGATTGGTTGACATAATTGGCACTGGAATCAACAGTGCCATTTATCAGATGGAAAATTTCCATGATTTCAAAAATGCTCGAGTGGTGAGGTGTAACGAGCCACCAGAAGCAATCAATCCCATGGCACGAATTCGATCTTACAGCACATGCCCTTGAGCCACGAATTTAGGACCTGATAGTTGACGGAAATGTTGGATTTCATATCGTGGTCTAACAAATGTGTCGGCATGTTCTGATATTGCAGTGAGAATTTTGGATTTGACTACAGTTGTATTAGAGTATCGGTCGGCGAATTGCCGCCGAATTTGGCCGTGCTTTTAATAAAACAGTTTTGTAAGTAATCAAAATCTCTTCTTCTGATGTATCGAATCGTACATATACCTTCTCTGGGTCCAGGGCAGTGAACAGGTTACTGGCTAGGGTCAGCATGTGGACTCGTGTCGTCTGAGAGGAGGCAATGCATGCATATGGCCATCTTGCTCAAAAGGCTGTAGAGCTCTGTCTTTCCGAGTTCTTTGTTTCCAGAGCTTTATATCTGCTTCGAAGCGGTGCAGCTAGGAAAAGAAATCTCGTTGCGTACAATCTGGACAACTGGACCGTTTTAAAGAGGGAGATTATGGATCCAACTGCTCTTAGATCCTACAAACTCGTGATGTTTGACAAAGGCAGTTGTCAGCTCTAAATAAAAAGGCCCAGGGGCTTTACGTATTGCTGAAATGTTGAGGCGTTGAACGCATTTTAGAATGAGCCCAACCGCGAGGATACAGTGAAGTATGAGCCTTGCCGGGGTCTGTTCCAGCATATCGGGCTTGGGGAATTTGACGGCTTGAAGCATAGTTTAGATATTAGTTGAAAGATATACAAGGGGGAAAACGGTGCACCTTGTTCAAAACAGAAACTACATTCACATTGGACTTGAGTTATATAGAGAAATGAGGGGAGTATCTGGTAAGTAATAACTCATGGCCATCTTCGAGATGACAAATGGCATATTGTACAGAATTGCCCACCTAAGAGGGGCACGATGCCGTTCTAGGAAAACTTTCCGCATCCCACTTTGCTTTTTGCCTTATCCTAATGCACTACGCAGTACACACACGGTCGGATGACCCAATCAAACCTCCATCGAGGCCCCTGTCTGTAGACAACCTCCCACGCTATACTGGTTCAAATTTGAGGCTCTCACATCTATTTCAAAGTATTTTTATTTTTCAGAAGCGCTTAGGTTGGTTTCTTGATTAGTAAATATCACTAGTGTAACTGATGCGTGAGTTATCATTTTAAGATGCTTCCCAACCATCGGACGTGTGTTAGGGTTCCTTGGTAGGAAAGAATAGGATAACATTTGCATTCATCTACAATGCACCCCGCTTCAGAAAGCACATCGCCGGCTCCCCCAGCAAATGGGGTTATGCCGCTCGGATGCTGGGAGAGAGCTTCAGAGGTGATTGCATTCCTCTTTTTATATATGGTTTGTTGGGTATAAAGTTTGGCCTCAGCAGTTTCTGCGTGACACTTCGCTGGCCAAATTTCGCATCTGCACACACCCGCGGGACTGGACATTTCGGTAGCCCAGATTTTTGCGACCATGGGCAGTTTCATGCATCCCGACTGGGATTACAAAGGGGACAGATCTTTTAATATATGAATTCTTAGCCATGGCGTAACTGTTGAGAGTATGGGCATAATTTCAAAACTAAAGCACAAGATTACATTTCCACGCAGGTCTAGAAAGCACTAGCCTTTGACTGCATATCTGCCTTCTATGTTACAGCAGGGTATGGTGTTGGCGATTGCGACGCCGTACTTAAAAACAAATATCTGTCTCCGATTGCAGCCCTGCTCGAGTAATCATTGCAATCCAAACATGTGTTTTGGTCATTCTTATAGGGTTGGCTCTACCGGGTACCGTAGGTTTATTGTCGTATGTCATCGTATCACTACGTCTTGCCCACAGCTTTGCTCAGACTGGAACAGGTAATTTATCCATGTTTGCATCCATGTTTGCATCCATGTTTGCATTATGCGGATTTCCACTCACTTTCTTTAGTTCCTTTCAACACTTGGCTTACTAAGCTTGATGATGAGTCCAAGGTCCCCGTCAACCTCTTATACTTGAGAACTATTGTCACATCCCTGGCGGGGCTCATATATATCGGAAGTAATGAGGGGGATTCTCAATGATCGTTGAATCTTGTTTCCTCCTCTATTCCCTTATGCAAATTCCTATGCTGATGGCATATTTGATGAATGGTGAGTGTTACCCTGGCAAGAACGGTTGTTTTCGGTTGCCCAAATACTCGAGCTTGGTATTCGCTTCGCTGAATATCGTCTCTGTAATGCTACAGGTCGTCATATATTCCCTACCACCGCACTGTGAGATGCAAATGCGTGAACGAAAAACCTGTTGTATTTTTGACCTTTAACACCCCAATACAGTTGTTAGGATCAAAGTTTTCTAAGGAAAAGACGTCAAGTTTATTTCCATCGGGCTGCATTAGGCTATTGGAGATATATTGGATTTAAAAAAGGGTATTGGTTATTGTAGCCTAACTTCTAAGTTTGCTGTGTAAAATTTATATTGTGCTGGCTGGGGCCACGATTTGGTTACCTCTGTGGGTTGAAGAACTGGACCTCCAAGTATCTCAAATTATTAAAATATTCCCTACCACCGAAAAACCGTATGTTTCCGAGTAATATGAATTGGGCTTCCGTTATTGCTATGGGTTCATGTTTACCCCTCATAATTGGCTGATACGTCTATGGCAAGGTCAAGTATATTGGACTTGCTATTCTCGCCATTGGCGCCATTGATCCAGGCATGGACGAAATGGCGGATATAAATTCTAGTATATCTCAACTGAAGTCCAAATAGATATAACTTACTGGTATCTTGCAGAGAAGCACGGCGAGAGAACCTAGGGATTTTGGCTTGCAATATATTTAAGCTCAAGTCTAGACAGATGCATCTGGTGCGAAAACAGTCAGAGTGGGGTATTGAAATAGTTGAAGCCTTCTGGCCCGGCACATTGGTAACTCCTAGATGGATATTTTGAACTACAATGCATGACATTGTTAAACATCAGTCGTTTCCCTACATAAGGTATTTTTAGGCACATTTCTGGGGGGTAGGCAAGGGAGGGAGGGTTGTAGGTGACGCTTAGCGGCGAACCCCTTTGATAGCGTGTCGCCAGTATAGTGTTTTCGAACCTCGAAATTAAATTTAAGCACTCGAAAGCATGATTGAGCATCCGGATGAATGCTTGAGCATAATTTCAAATAATTATCCACCAGAAATGCTCTGCCTAGTTATTATCTCAATGCAATCTTTAAAATTAGAGAAATGAAAATATGTGCAAGTGACGGGAGTAATGGGTTGATGCATATTCAACACTACACAAGCCGCAGGCCTATCTTGTCCATGTGTCTGAGCGTTGGCTTGGTACTGTCGTTTGGGAATCGCCTCTAGTTGCCTCAACAATAATCCAATTGTGTGGGATAAAATCACGTGTTGTCACGGACCAGGGTAATGACATGTCTCGGGTTGCGACGGATGTAGTCACATCTGGGAGGTTGTCAAGGTAGAATATTGGGGACAACAATATATGTGACGAAATTACCAGAAACAGTCTTGCATCACCTCAGCCGACAACACGCGTGCCAGCCTCGGAACCGGCGGTAATGCTCGTATTCATGTATGGGGCAGTCATGCTAGAAATAGGGGAGCAAAGGGAAACAGGAAAAAAACAAGAGTGAGGCCAGAATGCGGTTCCTCTTTAATTACTCGCAGGCAAAGATTAGTTCAACGCTAGACAAATGCCGTGCGATGTGGATGAAGCCCGCATTGCAAAGCAAGATCAAGGCACCATAGGCCAAGGTCCTCCAAATTGTAGACTACGTATTGTAAAGGGCAATGGCATGATGTATTCCGCAACACTTTTTCAATTGGCCAGCTGCGGTAAAAAAGCCTTGTCGGGAGATTGTGCGGCTGAAGAGAGCAGTGTCGCTTCAGAGGTCTGGGCGCTTCAATTGTGTCGAGAGTCAGATTCAAATGGGGCTGAATAAAAAGAAAGGGCTCCCTGAAGGGGATGGAGATGGTCATGGCCGCACGGGTGCGTCGTCCATCTGTGCCCGTTGGTTTATAAAACACGATTAGTGTGACACAGATTCAAATTGTTAGGGGCACAGGACGCGCAGACGCAGGCGGAAACCTGGCGCTAAAACTGCCGTCGAATCCATTGTGTGGAAGCAGGGGCATGCCGCACGCTCGGGCTCATCTTTGATTTCTGGCTGGTGACGATAGATAATAAGATGGATCCCGTTCATTCCCACGGCTGGCTGAGTTCTTCAGGCATTCTTGAACCGGGCCTGGTTTGCCCCCATTTACCTTCATTTACGATTGATTCTCTTTGCATTGTTTTCTTCTTCTTCTTCTTTTAACCCCGTCTCTCTTTTTTATCCACATCTATTCGCATTTGACCGGGACATGCAGGCCGCGTCCTGTGGATTTGTCGCCCGCTGGCTTACATGCATCATCGCATCACCAACTATTTCCGGCTTCCTTTTCTTGTCAGTCTTGACGACGCAACCACCACGCCATGCCACCCACCACCGATGCAAAGAACCCAAACGCCCTCCCGTGCGATGACGAAGAAGCCTCGTGTAACATCCTCTCTCTGTTCTGCCTCCCGTCGTCGTGTCTTGGCAAGAGGACCAATCAGCAATCTCAGCCTCCGAAGCGGCGCACAGACGGTCAAGGCGGCGGCGGATGGTGGTCCGAGGGGATCATCCAGGCTGACAAAGCGGTCCATGAAACCACGAGTTGCAACGAGGTGTCACACCATACCCGCACCCCCACCACGGCCTCTGCTAAACCGGGGCCGGCGCGGGCCAAGAAGCAATCTGCGGCTTCGGCTTCGGCTTCGGCTTCGAAACTCAAGATCTCACACCCCTACGACTTCCGCCAAGTCAGTTCCGGCACGCCCTTCTCTGACCCCACCACCACCCAGGTCCAGCAGCTGCCGCCCGCCCTGCTGCGAGGCCAGCGCCTGTACCGGGACCTGGAGCCGAGGAACTTCAGTCCGTCCGAGAACCCGGCCGCATCCAGCGTCTTTTCCTTTTCCAAGAGATACCCGCTGCAGTCTCCCGTCTTGATGGACCCGGTGGACGAACACCCGACCCCAAAGCGGACCAACTCCATGCCCTCTCCTCCCAATCATCGAAAACACCCCGATGATGAGTCTGCTGCCGCCTGGGCCTCGTTATTTTTGCCCACCTGGCCGGCGAAGCCAGAGGCCGGACATCGAAGATCCACATCCGCCTCCATCGTTCTCGAGACGGAGAAATCTGCTACTCTTCTCAACGGCCGAAGCGTTTCATCCTTGTCATTCCACTTACCTCGCAGACCGACAGCAGAAGCAACCAATCATAAACCTCAATCCACTATTTACGAGAATGACGCCCTGCTGGATAATCCTAACTCGCTTGGACAGTCCAAATCTTGCACTGCGTTAAATATTGAGCCCAAAATCGAGCCCGTTGCCAACGACTGGGCTATTCAAGAGAAGAAGGTCTTGTTACCAGGGCAGCCTAATCGACATGGCCGGGCCCCATCCTACACAGCGTCCGATTTAAAGACGGCGAGGGACTGGCCCGTCAAAAAGTCGACTATTCAGGGGAATTCAGTCTCGTCAATCCTCCGGTCTAATATTTACGGACAGTCCAAATCATGCACCGCCTTGAATATTCAAATTGGGAGTGACAAGCTTGCCGAGAGCTATCCCCTTCCCGAGAAGAAGGTACTATTGCCAAATGACGACGACCGCGCTCCACCTTACACCGTGTTGGATTCAAAGCCCTCAAACAAGCAGGTTGTTACAAAATCTACTCCCGAGAAAAAGGTCCCCGCACCGGATCAATCCAATGGCCGTGGCCACTCTCGATCCTACACAGCGTCAGACTTTAGGACCGCGGGCGAATTGACCACCATGAACAATTCTTGGGTGTCTCGCAAAAATAGCGTCATCGACCCCAAGCGACAAGGCCTTCATAAGAACCGATCGTCTACCTTGAGCCCCGCGGGGGCCGACAAGACACTCAGTAAGTATTCCAGAAGCTATACCGACATGAGATTATCTCTAACCCCATTTTTCTTATAGAGTTGGATGTGTCTGCCGTTCCATTGCCAGTATCCCAGAGCTTCCTGGTTCCTTATCGATTCAAATTTCAACCTCAGCGCCAAAGCCTGTTCTCGACCAAGTCTCAGGCTAACAGAAACAGTTCTCAAGCTCACAGACATAGTGAAATCAGCAGCAGCATCGACAGCATGGCCCCAAGAGCCCATTCGCCTCCATCGGAAGCGGATAGAAACTACAAGGGAGGACTCCGACCACCCCAGGCACCCAGTTCGCCCACGATAAAGAGCAAATCTCTCTCTCAGGTGGCCAGCTGGCTCTTCTCTAGCCCCGAGGGCAGCTCGGGTTATCTAATTGACCCTGTAACTCCTCTGACACACCCTGCCTCATCCAAGAAGGACATGTTTCCTCCGCCGGCCAACTTGTTCAGCCACCGTTTCAGCGAGGGCTCTGTGGGTACAATTACCACCTGTACGGATGACGACCGTACCATCCAATCTGTTTGGTCGCTCAACGGCACGACAGTTGGCATGGGAAAAGAGGTCTTTATTCCTCGAACTTTCCCAGCTGATCGGAAATGTTACTCTTCTCCGCTCTCCAATATTGGGGCTGCAGTCTGAGGTTGTAAAAGCATTATTGACTTTTATGCCTGAGTAAGCTGCATTCGTTCCATTGCATTCATTCTTTTTTTTTCTCTTTTCTTTTTCTTTTGACTGGTGTTCAAGGCGCATATTCAGGCATAGTGATACCCCTGCCCATGTGGTGTGCTTGTTTTTTTTTTTTTAATTTAATTTCTAGTTCATCGAGGAGATGGGCATACTTGAGTTGAATCTCATGATGACGGCTGGTGTGGTGATGAATCGTGGATAAATTGTTTCCTTGGGCGATAAAAAACTCATGTTTTTAGTGTATGAGCCCATGTCTGCAGACAAGTGAGAAACATGTACTAAATCTTAGATGCATGTCTGAAAAGCATTACATTTTACCTCTTTGTGACTTATTCCTGAACCAAACTGCAGCGTGAAAACAACCACCAATCACCTCGTTGCTAAAATTAGATTGCAGGCTATAATTGAGTAAAAGAGGTACAGTATCGCGAGCGATTGATATTTCCCCATACATATGTGTGTACAATGAATTACACAAAGGATAAATTTATAACGAAACGCTGTATACAACATGATGCTGTGAAACTTTGATGAATTTCCAAACTAAATTAAGAACAATAGTTGGAACTCGACCAACATTGCTCTATGTGAGTAGTAACCGATTATGAGAGGCGATTCGAGGACATAGGCACATCCAGGTAGAATGGGACTCACTACCAATATCATATTAATCCCAAGGAGAGACGTTATTTTCTTTTTGCAGTGGTCCCGTGGAGTGGATTATGCAGCTGCCGACTCAGAGTAGGCAAGGTGATGAGCTGTGATCAGGTCAAGGAATAGCTAATCAAGATGGTACAGGTCGCAGGGGTTGGAAAGCAATAAAAGTGATCTTCTTACATGTATCACCACTAACCAGATTCCTCTAAACATATTGCCTCTGGCCATATTATGGGCATTAAGTGGGTATCTGGACTAGAACCCAATATACTGTTTCCCATATAAGATTAGGAGCGTTCTTTTGTACTTCTATGTATAAATATAACGGGGTCCTCTTGTATGAGGTACCGCGCGATCGCTATCCAACCCTGGTGGCCTGTATTCAGCTTTGACTTGGCCAGTCAGGAATGGTTTTTTCAGCCATCAACTAAACCGTTTAGGGGTATGGCTGGTTGGCTATCTCAGCAATTGTCTCAGTTGATCCTTACACTTATGTACCACGTAAATACTGCTGCCGCATATGTTTTAGTAGATCACCTAGTCTTTAGGTAGCGTCTGTAACTAGATGAAGGGGGTAGTGATCCCGCTACATTATAAAATTTTGGGCAATACAATCAATGTAGAAGTGTAGCCTCGGACTTCTTTGCAAATAGTACCAGAGTGCTGTCTGGTAATTAATACAGTGAACTAATCTCAAGCTCCAAGTCTAAAAATTGTGATACCTTCTCAAGTAAGTCGTCGTCTTGAGCTCCATCACTATTTGAAGAGGAGGTGTTGCGCCAGATTAGTGGCAAGGCTCCTAACGCCCAACGAAGTCAATATAATGGGAAAATCTGCCTTATGGCAAGCACACCAATGTATTAACCAGTGAGCCTTGCCACTCAAACAGGTTGTTAAACTGGGGGATCGGACGCCGCCACTTGATACAAGGTAAGATTTATAAATAAACTGGACATCTCTACTTTTGGACCCGTTGAAAGGTAGCAGCGCGTTCCTCTGTGAGCATCGCGGTACCGCCACAATGATTCTGATGTGCGAGAAATTAAGAACAGGCTGGCGTCGCACCGCCCTCATCAACACCGCCTTCACCTTTGTATTTACCTTCTGTTGTACCATTCTTCTGGTTTGTGGTATTTATAAATCTGGAAGCCTTGGTACCAACACGGTTATCTTTAATGGCGACTGCAAAAAGAGCAAGCTGGTAAATACCTCACTGCATCTTCTCCTCAATGCTTGCTCCACGGGCGTGCTGGCCTCGTCGAACTTTTTTATGCAGGTATTGAGCTCACCGACACGATCTGATGTGGACAAGGCTCATCAAGACAATGTTTCGTTAAAGATTGGGGTGCCATCGATCGGGAATCTCTTCCGGGTACCGATGTTCAAACTTGTGTGTTGGATACTATTTCTTCTCAGTTCATTTCCACTTCACGTGCTATTCAACAGCGCAGTGTTCCCAACTGCATACATGAGCCCAGACTGGAATCTGACCATGGTGTCGGAGGGCTTCATTAATGGCGCGCCTTACTTCGGACCCGGGGCAGGTGTATGGCCACCAAGAGCCAATGGAGGTCAGTCTTTGTTGTAAGTCAAGGGGCATGGGCAGAATGCGGACATTCTCGATTACTCCAACCCGGAGAGCGACGTTTCCAAGCGCATCAATTTTGCAGCCTCCCATGCCAAAGACTGGAAACGATCAGAAGCCGTAGATTGTCTGTCTCAGTATAAGTATTGCAACGGTCGCGCGGAGTTTCGTGACGTCGTCATGGTCGTCAAGTCCCACAACTCTTCCTTCAATGATGGCATCAAGCAACAGTGACCTTGGTTGGGAAGGGACCAGTATTTTTTTACCCGTCAACTCATCCAATAAGGCCAATCATTTATAGGACAATAATATTTCTCGTTCCAAAAATTCTCTTTGGTTTACTGCAAGTTGCAAAACACTTGCCAAGCCAGGTTCCCATGGTTTCGGGTCTTGCACCCAAGACTGCGGTTATGCATTTGGACACAAAGATATTAACAAGAATCTACAAATGACAACAATGCCCACCAATTCAATCACTTCAAGTTACGCGTTTGAGTTCCTGAACGTATCTGACAAAACTAATGGTCTACCTGGGCTTCTTCACTCAGGTGCGGTAACACTCAATTTAGAGTACTGTCGAGTGCAACCATTCACGCCTGCATGCAAGGTTTGCATGTCAAACAGTCTTTTTGGAGTAGTAATTATCTCTGCTGCTCTCAAGACCACACTCTGTGTGATTGTTTTGCTTCGAATATCCAACGAGGATCCATTTGTTGTCCCCGGTGATGCTATCGCATCATTTATTCGCTATCCCGACAAGTTTACTTCTGGAAGGTGTACACTGGATAGAGAACTAGAAAGCATAGTGAGGGATGAAAATTACGCCGTGTTGACCGCACCAGTATACTGGCACACGGAACGCCGTGCATGGTCACGGTCTATCGGGGGCATCGCCTTGACCAGGGCCTATATTTTTCTTCTTTTTGTTTTCATATTTCTAGGTGCCATACTTGGCGTTTCGCAGTCTACTCCATTTAATGGGCAAAGTCTGGCGCAGACCGTGTCCAATGGCATTCTCGAAGTTTCTGGGGCAACCACGGCTGAGTTTATACCAGCTGTTATCAAAGGAAATCTACCACAATTGCTTCTTTCTATTTTTTATTTTGATTATAACTCTCTTTTTACCCGCCTCTGTGCAGAGAAGGAATGGAACTCGTACGGACAAGACTATCACCCACTCCGAGTAACTCAACCGCATGGGCTACAGGTATCAACTTACAGGTTACAATTGCCGTATCGCTATAGCATTCCCTTGATCTTAGTCAGTATTCTATTGCACTGGCTGGTTTCAAGTGCCCTCTATGTCTTCATAATTGAAGGAGGTAAGTTACCTGCATGTTGTAATGTGTTTAATGTTTACAGGTCTTGTAGGATACTTTCAGACTCCGCGCAATGATCATAGCCTGGCTTCCGAAACTGGTCTGAGTAGCGATGCTATTCTCGGTATTGGCTGGTCAGCTCCTGCATTGCTTGCTATCATGATGGCTGCATCTGCAATGGCAATCTTTCCCATAATCCTGATGCGAAGGGCTATTAAAAGCCCCATGCCACTTGCGCGGAATAGCTCATTGGTGATGTCTGCTGCTTGTCATGTTCCTATTCTTATGAATTGCACGCCTTGCCTCGAGAATGACGCCTCGGGTATCTCCGCGGAATATGCACCGATACCAATGGAGAGTATCAGTCGGTTCGATTCTGATCAAGCCCTTATTGATAGAAATAGCAGATTGAGCTCCCCCGAGGTTGAGCATTTAATGCAACAGAGAGATTCATCCAGTTGTCCAAAGGGCATCAATGATGAGTATTGGGTTTCAAAGACTCAGATCCCAGATACGGAGGAATACTTGACCAAGGTCTCACGGAGTTTACTTCGTTGGGGGGAGGTAAAAACACAAGAAGATGAGAACAAACGAGGTGGCAATGTAAAAAGGCACATAGCTCACCTGAGTTTTGGTATAAGGCAGCATGATGTTAAAAGGCCAGCGGATGGAAGATTGTACATATGAGCACACGAGAAGCAATGCTATCTATTGGATGAAAGAGAGGGTAGACGAACAGGGGGGGGGGAAGAATACATCCACATACAAAGGAAACGTATCGAGAATTCAAGAGAGCCATAGCGAATGACAAATTTGCCATGAAGCCCAGAGTCATATCGTCGTGCATATCCGCCGGCAGGATCAGGTGGTGGTATTCTCAATTAGAAGCAAGGATAAAGAGATACGCTGGTATCGCGGGAGAAAATCCACCCTAATCATGATACCATCCTGACTGAGGCTGTGTTGACCTAAACTCAGATTGGCCAATGCTCCATACAAAAGAACCACGGGGGGGGGGGGGGGGGGAGGGGGGGGATGAAATGGCGCCAAGCGAGCGTTAGCCTGACTCGCGTAACCCGAACCAAGCGGGCCAGCGGCTCACCCCACACACAGCAAGGGAAAAACCAGCACCAATCAGGGTGCCCTGCGCCCACCGTTTTGACGCCCCCCCCCTTACCCCCAGCCACGTTTCCCCCCCCACCGCCACACCCCCCCCAACCCCCGCTACCTTTGAGCTACGTGTGGCCCACATCCCGCACCCAAG
>JAHVYB010000270.1:0-33304 GCA_020623695.1 Calonectria henricotiae
AGGTTAACTGTGGGTAGATGAAGATGTCAGACGTACTGGGGGTAGGCAAGATGTGTGTGGAAGCAGTGGTACTTCGTGAAAGAGATTATTTTAATCAAGGTATTTTTAAGCGAAATTCACCAAGGGAACGACACTTACAGGCGTTTTCATAATCTTTGCCAAAATGGACACTGCTGATGACTTCCATATTCTTGTTGTCAATGGAGTTCCAGTTGAAGCGTTTCTTGTAAAAGTCCAAAACGGCGCCGACATTGTCGTAGGTGTCATTGACGGCCTTATCCTTGACTTGTTCTTGGCCTTCTTCTCGGATCAGCTTTCCGGGGAGAGTTGATTCATTCTCAGTGTTCTTGGCGTCATAGACAGCGCGATGAGGTGATGTCTTTTTTGCAAGCCCTGCGGCGCCCGTTGCTTCGGCTGAGCCTATTTGATTAGCGGTGTCGGTAGACAGGAAAATTAACCCACATACTTAGCTTCTGCTGCATGAGGCCATGTACGTGTTCGAGGTCACGCTTCGCTTGCTCGCGGGTGTCCTCGTCCGTATCCTCAGACTGGGCAAGGTTTTGTAGAACATGGGGAGGTACAATCTGCCGGCGTTGGAAATTGACGGTCCGGTCCTGTCCACGAGGGGCGGTCAGTGCAGCGAGACGTTCGCCCCGGACACGAGTGTATGCATCTCGGGAAGCCAGGGAACGAGTTGCACATGATCGAATCTTTTCCGAGTTATGCTCACTCTCTGCGATGGCTCGGAGGAGATGGGGTGGGACGATGTAATGCCGACAAGCCATGGTTGCTAGGTATAGGTGGTGGATATGTTATCGGAGCACGTGCGTTGTTGGGTTGGTTGATAAAAATAAGCGGTGACAGAGTTGCGGTTGTAGTTATGGTTGTTGGAAGAAGAATTGAGGGAGCGGACGAAGCTCCTTTTAACTCTGATGCGCGCCCTATCGAGAAGGCGAGGAGGAGAGGAACAGGGAAGCGAGAATGATGGCGTAATCGGGCTGCTGAATGTGAAGCAAGAAGCAAACCCAGGTCTCAGGAAGCACATTGATACGTACTTTGTACGATGCGCCCCTGCGTACAAGGTATGCCAAATCCAGTTCTCACTTCTCAGTAACGCCTCGGCCAGTGTGGGTTGGGTTGCATAAGGTTGCGTGACGCATGATGCTGATCCATCATCCTCGAATGACGGCACTGGGCGTTTTGGCGCGTGCTCTAGACCTGAGGGCACCTTCATCTGCTTTTGATTCAGAAAGCTTGACCAGTCAGTTTCCAAGCCGGGCAAGCAGAGGGGCGCAACTACGACTATGGACAAGAATTGTGGGAAGCTGAGGAACCCAGCTTACCACTCACTATTCTTGCGTCACCGAGCTCCAAGTGGTGGGGTGGAGGAGAAGCCAATCTTTCGACAGGCATTTGCGACCCTCGGCATTCACCAGGGACACAATACGGTAGCATTTCCTATCCAAGCCTCAGAAACCTAAATCATGGCTGCCTCGGATAAGGCAGATACATCCAGGACGAATTAAAAAAAAAACAAGGTGGATTAGTCCTTTTACTGTACTTTGCTTTATTTATGTATGGTGGCTGTACTGACTTGGCTTAATGCCGGCATCTTGGATGTTTTCTTCCATCCACAGCTCTTCTACAGCTCTCAGCGAGCCAACGCCCCTATAAGCGAATGGAACACTGGCCCAACGTATTATGCCGTCATCAATTACGCGGTTCACTCCGGCCAGAGCGCCAAATAGCTTGCGCAGACAACAAGTTCAGATAGGCATCTATGCCACTCGCCGCCACCCAATGGAGCATAGGTGACATGGGTGTCCAGGGCTTGTCCAGCTGATGCACCATTCAATGACGCCCAACCATTCACGCGCCCGGATCATTCATTGTTTTTTCCCCGATGCTGAAACTCTCCGCATTGAAACGGCGGGCAGGGTTAAGCAAGGGTCAATGCCGCTTTTCAGACGAAAGTAACGTCACCAACGCCGGAAGCTCAGTCAATAGGTGCCAGCACAGCATGTGAATGCTGGCCTGTGAATTGAAAGTTCCAAACCTCCAAAGTGCGATGTTGAGACTTGGCATCCGATCTCCAACACAAGCATTCCCTGAACGTCCCCATCGTCTGGAAAGTCGCTCTTGGCGACCCCCGAGCCGTTTCTTGGCCAAACGTGTGCACAGCCATATTTTCCTTGGTTGAAAATGCGACATTGGCCACATCAAGACTGACCATCACCCATTTTAGCTCTTATCAATGCCCCTGATAATTCCAGAGTGATCCATATATAAAAAACCGGGACAGAGCCCCGAATTGGCCTTGATTCTGTTTAAATCACATAACGAATCTTGATAGATACGATATTTCAATAATGTTTGTCTGATGCGATCTCTTGTCTTCTTTTTGTTGACGGATTCATCAGTCTTTTGACGATCAGGCCAGTAAACAGTGAGGGGACAGCAAGTCCAGCTAGCTCGCACTGTGCAGCTCGCTTTCAAGCGTTTGACTATGCGCATACCTGAACTTCTACCTGATTGTCCCCTCATTCTATAATGCTCTGCTAGCCTGTATCCTTTTGGGCATAGTCATAGTAGTTTGTAGGTCTGGCACACTAGTTATTAAGCTCTCGTGGACCTAACCAGGAAAAGGCCAGCAAGACGTGGTGCAATCAGCTAATACGCCAACAAGCCCTGTGAACGCGCGTCTTTTTGACTGCAAAGCGTTAGTGCAGAGACTCTGGGTGCTGCAGGCGACATGTATAAGTAAATGCTTGCCCGCTGGTTTTTACTGCTTCCTTCCGTAATGTATTTTGAAACACAATGGAGGCTCTCTTTACTGTGGAGCCATCGTGCCTGCCATTGTCGTCTCGCCCGTTATGCCCAAGGCAGAAATGTCGGCAAGAGGAAGGAAGCGCAAACGATGACGGGTAACAAAGCGAGTGCTTCAACCCAACTCAACCATCTTCCTTGTTGGCCCGAATTCCGTCTTGTCTTCTTGGTTCTATCTCTGTGCTACGCAAACACACCGTATTGCATCACCGACGATGACTTCTCAGAGTCTGTGCAACCAAATACCGCCTTCAACCATCAACGCCCGGAGCCGAGATTCTCAGCAGCAACATGTCCCAGCCCCAGGCTCACAGGAACTTCAATTGCGCTACAAGTTAGCGTCGACGACCTTCCAAACTCTTTGCGCCATTTCCAAGTCGGCATCTCGCCAGGAAGTACTCAAGAAAGCATGTTTAGCCACCGAGTTTCGCTCGTTCCCAATCAAACACACCGAAAAGGCATTTCTTCGTGAGATCAATGATCACACCGCAATTCCCTACCCAATTGCCGAAAACCTGTCTCAGCCATGGCACAAAATATTTTTGATGGTTCAGCTGGACCTCTTGGGTATCGAATGGCCTCGAAAAATCTCAGGTGATGCTCGCAAAGAACTTTACAATAGCCTTGGTCGCATGTACAAGCTTCTGGACCAAACTTTAAGATGTCTAGTGGACATCTTGGGTGAACGGAACGACGGGAAAGGTGTAAGCGTTGCGCTTAGTGTCCTGAGGAGTGTCAAGGCCAGAGTTTGGGAGGGAAGTGAGAAACAACTGCTACAAATCGATGGAATAGGTCGGGTCAAAATGAATCGTCTGACCCAGGCTGGCATCAGAACAATCCATCATCTCTCACGCTTGGAATTTTACCACATCGAGCGGCTACTGAGTCGCAACCCTCCATTCGGCCAGAAACTAGTACATGAACTTGCAGGGTTTCCTAGGTTGAGCCTCAACCTAGAGATTGTTAAGCAGTACAACCCGCCAGATATGGGCCTGGTTTCTCCAAATACTTACCAAAAACAGACGATATCTGCCATGCCCTCATCCTTGGTTCAGACCTGGATCGTCCGCATCACGTTGGGATTCATAAACGACCAAATTCCAAGCTGGAAAAAAAGTAGTCCATGGACCACATTAGTTATTGAGGGGCAAGATGGGAGGCTAGCGTGGTTCTGGAGAGGGAGCGTCAAAAGACTGGCTGGAGGTAAGGAAATGCTCATTGGTCTTCATGCCGCCAAGGGAGAAAAGTTCAAGGTGACGTTTGCTTGCGAGGAAATTGTTGGGACAATCATTGAAGATACATTGGTGATGTGAGTAGAAAATCTTCGAAACGATAGATGAGATGAAATCGGAATATTTTCCCCCGGTCTTGCCGAAATCCTCTCCCACGCAAGCTAATAAATTCCATGTCATAGATTATCGTTGGGCAGTTGAGCAACCTGGTCAGCCAGTTCATAGGCAATATGCGGACATCCTGGTCATTGTAATTATGGAAAGGTGATGCCAAGAACGATCAGACATGTCAGCCGTCGTACCGAACTCATTCAGACATAGCATATTTGGTGAGGTAGATTCGCACCATCGCTCAATTGGAATGGATCATACTCACCTGTGAACAGCACTGGGCTTGGCTATCCCGACCCAGGCATAGTCTCCTCCATCTTTCCGAGGCATGCGAAACAGCCTCTGCCTGGAATGGACTTGAATTTGTCTCGTGCGTGGTTGCAACGGATGTACCTGATCTTCCCAACCGCGTAAATACCTGGTTCAGCCTTCTCCGATGGCCCATGCTTGGCATCACGGACCCCATCGAGTACGACGTATTCGACAAGCGCCAGCACCAAAAAGTAGCCTTGTGGGGTCTAGCTTCAATCCACCGATTGTCGTTGGTAGGCTAGCCGGGGCTTGTGCACCCCGGACCCTGCCGCTAACAAGTCTAATCTAAAGGTTTCCCAGGTGGCGGTTTCAATTCTCAGCCCTTTTATTTTTATTTTTACAATAAGGACAAGGTCTTGGCCACGCTGTGAATGTTGACAACTCCAGCGGGGAATCCTTTCTTTGTTCTATTTCCCAGTTGTTGTGGTAAGATAGGGAAGAAGCGATAAATTTGCACATAATCCATACAGATTTGTCGTATTGATGGCCTGGGACGCGCGACTAGACGAATTTGGTCGGTGGAAGATCGCCTCTGGCCTTCCCGTCTGGTTGTCGAGCCAGGCCCAGAAACTCCTAGGCACAAATAGCTCGAAGAGCTGAACACCAAATACCCCCACCTGGCCAACGAGCTCGATGGGGCGGGCGGAGGTTGGGCCGTCTGACAACCAACTTCGCATTCGTGCCTTGGATAAGAAGAAGCAAATATGCACAGAAAATTCAAGCAAATTCACGAATATTTTGCATGCAGGCAGCTTCTGACCATCGAATCGAATAGGAGGGAGGGAGATATCTACACCGCCAAGCAGAATCAATGAGCCATCTGCGTACGAGATGTGTTGGTTTCCTGGAGAATTTCACCTTAACTTGGCACCGTTGAGGCGACGGCGTTGGATACATACAGGTAGTGGCAGATTCGGTACCCGCACTGAAGCCATCGCCAGCCCATCTTTTCAAAGCACCCCCTATGCCAAATGCGGAAAGGCGGGACCTATGAAGCGTATAAGGGCCCTGGCTCGGCTGGGGCCGACTCCCCCGAAGATGGAGAAAGCCACAAGGCATTATTATCATGGATGAAGGAGGACAGGCCACCCACTGGCGAGCTAGGCTGCAGGTGAGGTCCAAGGGCTGCCAGGCTTTATAAAAGAGAGCCGGAGCCTTCCTTCAGATCTCGCCATTGTTCGCGCTATTCCACTGTCACTGGTGTCTTATCAGATCAGCTCCCTCTTTCGCCCATCTTCACTCTACTCCTTACACAATGCGCCCAACTCTGTTTTTGGCTTTCGCCGGCATGGCCGTTGCTAGCCAAACTCTCCAGAACTTCAACGGCCACCATGCCCCCAAGGCCCCCAAGTCCGGCTCAGGTTCCAGCCCCAACAACCTCAAAACCCTCCTAACAGGCACCTGCGACGCCGGCGAGGCCCAGTGTGACACCACATGCATGGAAGCCAGTGGCATATGCTGCGGTAACGGCTCTGGTTCCTATTGCGATAGCGGATATTATTGTGTCACCAACGGATGCTGCCCCAAGGGCAAGATCTGTTCTGGTGAGGCCTCGGGCTGCTCTGATGGCAAGGAACAGTGTGGCGAGTTTTGCATGCCCGAGGGCGCTGTGTGCTGCTCAACAGGTTACTGCGATGCTGGCGAAACTTGCACTTCCGACGGGTACTGCTCCAAGGGTGGTTCTGGCGGCAGCGGAAGTGGCTCCAGCTCTGGCACCTGCGATGCTGGCGAGGAGCCCTGTGGAGACGATGGCTGCATGCCTGGAGGCAGTGTTTGCTGCAACAATGGCAAGTACTGCCTGTCTGGACAGACTTGCGAGAGTGACGGCACCTGCAGTCTCGGCTCTGGTGGCGATGATAACACCTCCGGCAGTGGTGACTCTGGTACTGGTTCTAGCAGTGGCACTTGCGATGCTGGCGAGGAGCTGTGCGGAAGTGATGGTTGCATGCCCGAGGGCAGTGTTTGCTGCGATAATGGCAAGTACTGCTTGTCTGGACAAACCTGCGAGAGTGACGGCACTTGCAGCTTCGGCTCCAGCTCCGGTTCCGACTCTTCTGAC
This sequence comes from Calonectria henricotiae, assembly GCA_020623695.1. Lineage (NCBI taxonomy): Eukaryota > Fungi > Ascomycota > Sordariomycetes > Hypocreales > Nectriaceae > Calonectria > Calonectria henricotiae. Next base: position 6,541 of record JAHVYB010000270.1, read on the forward strand.
GACTCTTCCTCTAATGACACTTCCTCTGATGACTCTGACGACTCCAGCTCTGGGTCTGATTCTGGCTCAGACTCTCTCACTTCTACATCGGCCAGCTCCACCCTTCCTACTGGTCTTGGAACCAGTGGGGATTCTGGCTCTGGCTCTGGATTTGACTCTGGATCTGACTCCAGCAGCTCCGACTCCAGCTCTGGCTCCAGCTCTGGCTCCAGCTCTGGCTCTGGCAGCAGTGGCGGCAGTGGTGCTGGTGTCCTCACCATTCCCGGTGTCATGGCCGGTCTCGTGGCCCTTGTTCCCCTCATGCTTTAAATTTTGCATACGAATGAAGGATGAAGAATTGAAATGCGTTGCGTGGTTTTTTACGATTTTTCTGCGGTATATATATATTTTTAACGACAGCGGCATGTGCAAATGTCAAGGGGGTTTCAGCGCAGGCGATGTGATGGGAAAAGGATCACATAACCCGAATGGATGTGAGATGGAGCAATGGCTTTCAGGAGCGACGTCAATATTAAATACCATGTTGCGTTCTCGTCAGATTAAACTTGTTTCTCTATTGCGGGCTCCGCGTATTTCTCTCCCGCCTGTGCTCTGCCAGGAATGCGGCAATCGTTTCCGCGGGATGGCGTTTGACTGAGTCAGTCAGCTCACACACGCATGCGCCATTTTCCCCATTGCCCCCTATTCCGACGAGATTAATTAAATGAAAAGGGACGGGGGATTTGGGGCCATTCTGCGTGGTTGCAGAAGTGGCGCACATGCTGTGTAGAGTGTCTCAGCCACTCAACAGCAGGCCCGAGACACGGATGGTGATCGGCGAATGAGCCGAAAGACGTTGAAGTGCATGTGTGTGTGGTGGTCTTGGCAGGGCAGGCAGGCAGCGCCGTTGTCAAGAAACGTGTATCACACCTCTTGTGATGCAGGGCAGACAAGTTATTATACTGGTACATGCTTAACTCGTATGCACGTGTTCCCGTCATATTTTGCAGTCCTCGCAGAGATTATACATGTCGTCTTTCAGATACAGCCCCGTGATGGCGATTTACACATTATGCAGGGTCTCTTATTTTTTTCTTTATTTTATTTTTTTAGAGGTAGGAGAAGAACCACCGGCCCTGCAATTCTTATGGACGATTGTCATCTCAGAGATGGATGGATAAAAGACAATATTATTAAGTAAACACCCCCCACCCCCTAAAGACTAGAATCAAACCGCAACACACCACCAACAGGTAACACGGAGCATGAAGCTATACTGAATCGACTCAAGTCTAGGCATCTAAGCTTGTAACAAAGCTTGGGCTTGATGGTTTAATCAAAGTTTACTTTTGATTGCCCAGTTCCACATCCCCAAGCTTCACCGGACCGAGCCGGCTCGTCGTAGTCACGTCACGGTCATTTTGTTTCATACGCCAACGGAACTTGCACAGTGAGTGGTCCATGGCTTTCTAAATTTGTCCTTCATACTATTGACATGGCGTCACACAGTAAATACCGCTATACCACTAGCAAAAGTGTAAGGTATCCACCCTACAACAAGGTACGTACTGGTAATATTGGTAGATATGCGCTACGCGACACATGGGAAAGTAAGTGTTTTGACGGATTAATTCATGGCAATCAGACCATTCGTTTCTGTTCCCTTTTCTTCTTCTGGGAATTGAGTTTGTTCATATAATACATGTTTCGCTCACTGGCTTCTTCTCCATGAACCCCCCAACCCCTTCTTTCTCTATTAGAATCTGACACGATCCCGAGAGATCCATATAAGTACACCCGCTAAACGCCGATTTTGTAGTAGTGTAGAGTGTCATCTGTGTGTGTAACATATGCGTGCATAACTGAGTGGGTGGGTGAGGAAAACTAAATCCTCGTAAAGGTGTGTGATGAACATCATCGATTGGCGTGGCTTTTTGTTTTAATGAGCCTACTTCTTGGAAGCAGTCTTGTCAAAGCCCTCCAGGACATTCTCCTTCACATTGTTGCTGGCCTGTGCGGTGACATCTTCAGAAGAAGGCTGGGCATTAGTCTTGTCGACAAACGACTTGGCCATGGTACGGGCCTGAGCCTCGCCAACTTTGCCGTACACACTAAGTCCAGTAGCAATCATGCCACCAATATCACCGACATTGCCAGGAACAACAACAGCAGTGCTCTCACGAGCAAGCTTGCTAAAGGCATCGACATACTTCTCGGCAACGCTCAAGCTGACGGCAGCCTGGGCACCAGACTCGCCCTTGAGAATGCTCTGGGCAACAGCATCGATACCCTCAGCAGTGGCTTTGGCCTTGAACAGAATGGCTTGGGCCTCACCATCGGCCTCGTTGATGCGCTCAGCGCGCATGGCCTCAGAGGCAAGAATGACACTCTGCTTCCTACCCTCGGCAAGGTTGATGGCGCTCTGGCGCTGACCCTCGGACTCTAGGATCTCGGCACGCTTGGATCGCTCGGCGGTGACCTGGCGGTGCATGGCCTCGACGACAGCGCCAGGTGCGTGAATGTCACGGATCTCATAACGCAGGCACGTGACACCCCAAGCTTCGGCGGCATCGTTGATAGCGGCAGTAATGTTGGTGTTGAGAGCAGCGCGCTCCTTAAGGACGTGGTCGAGGGTCAGCTGGCCAATCTCGGATCGCATAGTCGTCTGAGCAAGCTGGGAGATGGCATACTCGGCATCTTCGACACCGTAGCTAGAATGAAAAGGAAGTGATCAGCGATGTGGTCTATGTTATAGCTTCGGGGCAGAAACTACGCCGTTGCTTCGAAACTGTCCCGCATTCGAAACCCACCTCGCCTTGTACGCATCAAAAACACGGGTGAACAGGACACCATCCAGCTCCAAGGTGACATTGTCGGCTGTGATGGCGCTCTGGCTGGGAATCTCAATGGCAGCTTCCTTGAGGCTCTTGACGTAGGCGATTCGGTCGATAAAGGGCGCTAGGATGGCCAAGCCGGGCTCGAGAATTCGATTAAACTTTCCCATCCGCTCGACAATCCACGCCGTCTGCTGAGGCACAAAGCGAACCACTGTGTTGGCGGGCAGGCGGGGCTTGGAGAAGTACGAGGGCAGGACGGGAGAGCCGAAGCCGGTGGGGTGCAAGGCGCGGGCCGTCGTGGTCAAGGGACGGCGGGCGAGGGCCGAGGCGGAGATGGTGGCTGCGTGGAGGAGTCGCGGCTGCGTGGGTACGCGGAGGGCCGCCCTCGTCAGAGACGTGGCCATGGTTGCGGGTTACGAGGGGAACTGGGTGTTGTCGATGTGAGGTGGGAGGACTGTTTCCAGATGACGTCTCCGCGGCTGGAGGATAGGAAAAACTAGCTCAGCTGGAGCATCACACCCATGATGCTTAGAAAAGCTGGGGGGGAGCTCAGGAGCCCGATAATTACCCGGAGTAGGCAGCATTTGCCATTTCCTGGTGACGCCAGTGGTCAATGGGTGCGTTGGTGTGTGCCTCGTGGCTGAGCCCATCACCTTAGCCATAGCCTTGTGCGGCCCATGTGGCGGTGCCGCCCGCAATGGTTATCAGTTCAATCACCTCCCCTCCCAAAACCAAAGTGCCCCGCGTTGTGCCTGCAAGCGACCCTTTTCACTATAACGTATCACCGAGCCTTGTCGCTTCGCATTTCTGCCGGGCATCCAACTTTGACCACGGAAATTACCGAATCCCGGCATCCTTCTTTGTCTACCCCATCCACTCCTCTCGGCCCTGTCGAGTCACATACGTTTAGAAACCCCCGCCAAACAGAGCAGCCATGTCAGCCAAGGTCCCCCGCAACTTCCGCCTGCTAGAGGAGCTTGAGAAGGGCGAGAAGGGTCTCGGCGCCGAGGCCTGCAGTTATGGTCTCGCCGACTCTGAAGATCGTCTCATGACTAACTGGAATGGTACCATCCTTGGACCCCCTCATGTAAGTATGAGATTTGTCCAGGTGCTGTTGATGTCAGGTGATGGATCTGGCGCCAAAGTTGGGTCCGAAGCCCAACTACATCTTGCGACTCGGCTTTGCTGCCCCCCAAGCCCAAGACACAGTCAAGATGTGAAAGTGATTTGATCTTTCCACGGTCATGTGCTCAAAAATTAACAACAACAAAAAAAGACACTCACTCATTGCCAAGTGGAAAAAGCGCTTCACCCTGCCTGTCCCCCCCCTCCCCCACCATCTCAACAATCCCCCCTCCCAAAGCGACCTTCAATGCTAACCACAGTCTCGCGCGCTCTCGAATCTCCAGTCCGTCTACGAGAACCGCATCTATAGTGTCAACATTGTGTGCGGCCCCAACTACCCCGACCTTCCCCCGACCATCCAGTTCACGACAAAGATCGTGCTCCCCTGCGTTGATCCCGTGAACGGAGACGTGAAGCCCGACAGCCTGCCTTGCCTGACCCAATGGAAGCGGGACAACACCATCGAGACTGTCCTTATTGAGCTGCGAAGGTGCGTCCTGTTCACCTGCGAGGTCCCGAATCTTAGTCACTCTGGTGGCATGGTGCCTTGATAAAATCTCGATGGAAGGTGCTGATACGTGCGCGAAAATATAGATATATGGCCGCTCCCCAGAACAAGAAGATTCCCCAGCCTCCCGAGGGCGAGAACTTCTAAAGTACCAGACTTGTTACCGACGGACCTCTTTGAACTGGATGTACAGGCAGTGGCGCAAACCAAGCGAAATTCATCATTCTCATGAGGGTGATAAAAGGTATATGCACATGAAGACATGAATAGGACAACTCTTTAACGAACCAACTACTTTCCATTTATTCGAGCCCTCGCTAGCTTTTCTCAAGATTCTATCGGAAAGCTTCAGTCAATGTTTGTGAGAATTACAAGATGATGCATCTTCAACTATGCCAGCCCGTATTTCCTGCTTGACCAAATGTCACGAGTCTGCCCGGCCTCGCCTTGCCTTCCTACTTGGTTCCTCCATGTGGTGTTCGTTATATTCATCAGATTAATATCAAATATGCCTCCTCCCAAATAGCCTTGTCTTTCATCACCTCCTGTTATTGTAGCTGTAGAAACGAGGAGTGAACCCCCATGTGTAAGAACATCGTCAAAAGGGAACAAAAAAAAAACGCCACGCCATATCCGCCGGGTATTTCCATGATAGGACGAAAGCCCTGATTGCAGATTCTCCGTGCCCAGAAACGGTATTGTGTAAACCGACCGCCAAAACTCATGGAATTCAGAAACCCCCTCATTGTTGTTATATCCCCCTATGTATTATTAAGAAAGAAGAAGACATCGTCGCTGACAAAAGAAACTTGAAGCGTGGAGAGTGTCAAGTAGTTTGCTTGATCGAGGTATCCGCAACAAAAAAAACCGGTGATCCAATCCATGAGCCAATTAAAGACTTGGATATTGAGAAGAAGAGTAGGCGCCGATCCTGTTTGACCGTATATAGTTAAGTGTATGTGCCAATTGCTTTGACCATTTCTTTTTAATCTTCATAACACCATCGAGCAGGGCCCACGGCACTGAGCCGAGCCGTTTTATTGTTGATCGTTCCTCGACGCGGCTTAGGTGTCATCGCGTCGGGAGAGATGGGGCTGTCGGGGCGAGGGATGTCGTATTCGATGACTCGCTCATCAGCGTCGGACCTGAGCTGGAGTGGCTTCGCCATATCCGAGCGATTCTTGCTGGAAGAGCGGCTGGTGCCGTCGCGGTGTATCTGGGTGGGATAGAGGACGACCTCGGAAAGGACGTCGCCGGACTCGGACTCCTCGGCGTCAAACTCCATGAAGTCGCTCAAATCGGGGCTCGGCTCGGCCTCCTCTATTGGTCCGTCCTGGTCGTGAAGGGGGTGATCGAGGTAGAGCAAGATGCGCTCATGCTGGTTACTCCGAACCCCCTTCTGGCTCTCGAGGAGCGCCTGGTGAGTCGAGGGGAGAGCGGGGACATCCGGGATATCTTCGTCAATTTTGGGAGGCGGGTGGAATTGGCTTGCCGAAGAACCGCGACGGAGGTCGATGATAGTGGTGCCATCTGCCGTGACAGTGGTCTTGTTCTTGCACATGGGTGGTGCAGGGAAGTCGAGCTCAAAGTGAGATTCGGCGATGGTAGCCTCGGAGGGCTTGGATGTGTGGCCTCTCTGAGCAATCGACATGCGTCCCTCGGCGCGAGCATTATCCTCCAACTCGTTGAGAATAGTCTCTCGCATAATCTGTCGCTTGTGTCGGAGAGCAGAAAGGAGCATCTCCTCCTGGCGTGTGACAGCCATAAACCGGCCGTGGGCGGCATTGCCATCGATATAAAAGTCGACGGAACTGGGACTCAGAGGTGGTGTTGGTTGATCGCCTCCGCTGGCAACTGAGTCGCGTATGGTGGATGCTTGGATATGGGAGGTCTCAAGCTCGTCATCGGTCTCGTGCTCAGGCTCATGCTGGTGCTCGTGTCGATACTCGTGCTCGTACACAACACCCTGGTCCTGATCCTGGCTGTACACGGACTCAAGGTCATGCTCGTCGGGAACCCGAGCAGTCTGCACCGTAACGGCACGGGCCTGGCGCAAGCCGAGTCCAACCTTGCTCTGCCATGTCATGGTAGTATTTACCGACGAGTTAGTTATGCAAGATGCATTTGAAGGAGAGCGGGCAAGAGAAGTGGCCACGACCTCCTGAATAGTATTGTTAGAGCTTGCAGAGAGAGAGCTGAACCGAGTGGCTGCGGCATTAGGATGTCCGGACGGGATCGCGAGGAATTTACTCGATTGGGAATTACTGGTGACCCTGCTCGCTTTGCTAGCACGCTTGTTGTCGGCGCTCTGGCTGGTTCGGGCGGTTGACGGGCGTTGATCAAAGACCGAGCCCGAGTCGGAAACTGGGTAATCGGGGACCGATGCCGGTCCCTTGAACGAAGGGTCATAATTCTCATCCTCCGAGTCAGATGACAGCATGAGCATGCTCTTCTCTTGGAGATCCGACTCTTGGAGACTTTGGTCTGTGCGCTTCGAAGCTTTCGACGTACGGGTGTGCCTGCTTGATACGCTAGCCGCGCAATCAGTAGGAGAAGACATGTCGGACTTTGTGAGAAGTGCGGCCTGCGGGGTCTGTGGAAGTGTGCGTCTCGCATATTGCGAGATGATGTGCTCGGCGTGATGTGGCAGGGGAAGGTTTTGGGCGGATTTGCTGACGGGGACGTTGTACATTTTTGGAGGTAGTGGCTCGAGATGCGTCCGCCTCTCGTCTTCCTCATAGTGTTCCTCTTCCTCGTCCTCCTCCACCACCTCTAAATCGTCCTCGGCGACATCCTCCAGAATCTGGTGCAGGTCCTCCGGCACCTCCTCCCAAATCGGCTCGTCCACCTCCTCGTCGTCTTCCATCGCGTTTAGATCTTCCTCCATGATTTGGCGGAAAGACATTTGCTCATAATGCTCATACAAGTTGGGCAATCCGTCGAGGTGGTTCCCGCGGCGGCTACCATCGGATCCACCGGATTTGGGGCCTGACTGCACCGATTGAAGACTTTCCTTTGTAGGTCGCTTCTTGAGTTTCCCGCGGAGTCCTGGGGACGCCAGAGGTGAAAGAATTGAGGGAGACCTGGTAAGGTGCTCAGCGCCGAGAACAGGACCTTCCCAAGGCACTCGTTCGTTCCTCTTGCTCTTTCGCGACATGATATGCGTCAAATCTAACCGAGAGGGCTTGTTCTTGGATTTCACATTGGGTTGGGTGTGATCCATGTCGAGCATCCTTTGCGCCTTGGAGGGGAGACCCTTGGCTATGGCCGAACTGGAGGTCTGCTGGGAAATAGAAAGCGGCTGCTTAGTCTTGTCATACCAGTCATTTAGAGATGCTGCAGACAGTCTTTTTCGCATCACGCTGGTCAAGTCAGCGGTCATGTCGTCATAGTCGTCGAAACTTTCATGTTGCCCCCCCTCATTGTTCCGGATGTGCCGTGGAATAATGTCCGACTCATCTCCCCATTCGGGCGCAGCTCTGGGCGATGCGCGGAGAGAGTGAGCGCGAGTGGGAACGCCGGGGCGGTCGACTGTGAGGCTCGTCTTTGAAGAGGAAAACTCGTCGTCAATGTTAATGGCGGTTGATCCGAGAATCTTCTGTGCTTTGCTCATGGGAGGAGCAGTCACAGTAACCTGGGGCGGCTGCTTCTTGCGGCCGCTGAAGGAGAACTTGCCCATGCTGTGCGGGATGTGGTGCTACTACAGCCCACAACGTACAAGTGCAATTCCTCGTCTGCCCTCTCCAATGCAGGCAGCGCCGAACTTCCTAGCGGGAGTTTGCTATCGTCGGCGAAAGAGAAAAGGAATGGCGGGGGAAGACATGTGCAGTGACGCAGCGGGAAGCTGTAAAGGCGGGTGAAAACGGTCGCGAATGCAGACGATCCACAGAGTGCCCTCTTGGTCGGGAAGAGAGGGCGGACCGCCGAGTAAAGAGGCAAGGGCTCTTTTAGGCGTGCGTCTGCGGAACAAGCAAATGTCCAAGACGACGCAGGGGGAGGGTTGTTGTGAGTTTCAGAAAAGTTCCTTCGAGGTAGGGCAGAATACGTGGTGTCGTCGTCCCCCAAGGTCGAGTTGGTGTTGGTGGGCGGGGCGGGCCATGGAGCGGGCGTCCACTTCTGCGTGTCTCGGGTGGTTTTGGACGTTCCGCCTGTCGATCCTCGTTTGCCTGTTTATCAACTACGTAGGGCGGATAGCCTCTACCACGGGACGCAGGGACAAGAGGGCGAAGGGGGAGGAATTATCCAAACCAGGACCGAGCCGGAGGGAGGTTTGAGGCGGAGGCGGGCAGAGCGAGATAAAGGAAAAAGGGCCTGGAGGCTTTTCTTCACAGCGTAGCGTAGCGCATCGAAGCGCAGAGCCAACACATGCCTACATGTAGTCCAGTCCACAGTCCATCACCACACGCCCACCACCCACTTGCACGCGCATCATCATCACCACCACACACCCCCTTCCAGGGCCCAAAAGCCGCCCCCCAAGCGCCAGGGCCAATGGGTACAAGGGCTCCTAGGCCCAGGCAAAGCTAGTTAGTTCCATAGCACAGGACAGGCTCCAACACAGGCGTTCGGCGGGCATTTTGGGGCTTGGGGCTACCCAGGACTAGTTTACACCGATTCGTCCTAGGTGGGCCCCCGGGCAGGGCGTGGGTATGTCTAAAATTACCCTAGTCGCAATCTGCCAATCCTGCCGAGCGATCAGACTAGCATTGGAGCTATCCACATGCACGCAAGAGGGAAGCAAATGAGATCTAGCCGAGCCCCTTTGGCAGCTGGTTGGGGGGAACCCATGGCCACGACTGAGGAGTGAGTCCATGGCCACTATCGACGGGCGATGCAGAGTCGTGATCATGGGAACCGTCTGAGCGTCAGCGCAGAGCTTCGATAATTGTTCGGTGCAGAGAGCAAAAGGGAGAGAAGAAAAAAATTGAAGCATGGACGGTGCTAGGCCCGTTCGTCCAAGAAAACCCCAACTCCCATGTCTCGTGGGGCCCAGGCCTGGGAGTCCCGCTGAGGCTGGCGGCAAAAGGAAGGAATATGAACCAAAGGATGCCCGGCGGTCATCTTGGTCATGGTACCAAAAACTCAATTTGTCGTGTCGTCGGCAACTACGGCGTACAAACTAACTAGAGCGCAGGGAAAAGCACGCCCACCTGGGCCCAAACGCCTCAACGCCTGCCTGAATGGCGTTGATGACAGCAAACCCGCGCGAGGCTTGCCACGACCAAGCATCTTGCCTGGCAGCAACCGACAACGTTTTCAGTTGCAGGGATGGCCTCTTCAATTGCAATTGGTCTCAGTCACGACTAACTGCCAACTCTGCAAGTCAAGAAAGTCGGTGTAATCTTCACTCCACCGTTGGGCACATCACAAACATTACGCCATGGCCAGTTCCTGGGCGAAAGGTGGAATTCGTGCCTTGCAGCTAGCGATCCAATGGCTCTTGGCCGCGCTGATTCGTAAACCGAGTCAATTGCCCCGGGTTGCGGCATCACTTTCATCTCGCAAAGCCGAGTTACTTCATCGGGTTCAAGGGCAGCAAAGAAAGGGAAGAAGGTGCATAACTTAACACGCCATCATCCACTCTTATTTAAACATGCCTGTCGTTTGCTTGGGCCATTTTCCCATCAATTGTTGCACTTTTTCCGGTGAGTGATCCAAGTAGCAGCAGGGGTGGGAACATCGCATCACACGCAATAGGCTAGCGAGCGAGCCCGAATGCTGGACATGACCGGTGGCTGTGGTAGAGCCCAGGGCCAGATGGGCCCAGTGTGGTTCCATCCGCCAGGGGAACGGAGACAGCGAACCAGGGGCAGATTTTCGATTGCGGGGCCCTGTCCAGTGGGAAGAGCTACTGACTCCGGGCGGGACCCTCTAAGATCGCCCCTCTGCCGAAGCCGTTCAGTCCCCTGGGGTGAGGTGCACTGAAGACTGACCTTACTAAGGGCGAGAAACAAGGCTAAGACGACCGGACCAGACGATGAGATGGAAAACTCAGGGACCACCGTGACAATGACGCAAGCCAACGGAGTAGCCGCTATAGCGTCGGTTTGCATTAACTGCGAGATGCAACTCGCAATGAAAACGCGCATTGTCCACTCTGGAGATAGAGGCATTATGCGACCCGGACGTCAATACATTCAACCTCATGAGTTGGCCATTCCTTAGTGGCGCGGCGCAGCGGCCAACCCCCCCCCCCCCCAGGTTATTTTGTTTCATTGCTCCATTGATCGTCGTGACTGGATACCGACTGCTATGACAGAGGCAAACAGAGCACGAAAAAGCAACTAAATCCCCGGAGCACCCCAAACTTATAACTGCCCGAGTACAGGGATCACGGGTGGTCTTTCTTTTCTTTTTCTTTCCTCATGGTCACGATCTCGGTTCACCGTAGCACCGAAGATCACCCTAACTGACAGCTTGCTCGACAATCGTCATGACAAACTTTTGAGCAAGCGAAAGACTCCCCTCACCTCAACTCGACCGGCCCCCTGACCTGGTGCTGCTGTGTGGACCAGGCACTGAGTCAATTTTGCGAAATGGGCATGGCAAATGCATGGCAATGTGAATCTTGCCGCCTCCAGCGCCAAGGGCCCGGCGAGGGTCACGGAACCAGCCCTAAAAACGCTATCACGCTCATAAACATGGAGCCACAACTCTCGTAGCATCGGGGCTAGCCAGCTCCCCCCCAGTTCTTCAACGAGCCAGGGTGGAGAAATTCATTGGCCTCCTCCCATTCTCGGCGTGGCTGCAATACTGCTGCTGCAATGCTGCAGTCAAGGACCCTGTTACTCTACTGAGGCGAGCAAAACGGTGGCTGGAAAGGATGGGAAAGGATGCAATACTGCCGAGCATAGGCTGGCCCTGTGGGGAAGCCTTCTGTTTCCCATGTTGCCATGGCTTGGATACCGTGATTGTCTCATGCAGACAAGGGAAACCCTTGGCCGCCTGGACTCCCCTTGTGCTTTTGACTCCCACCGATGAAAGAGATCGCGATTAATACAGTATACTTTCATGGCCCGCGCCGCTCCTGGTTGGTGGTATGCCCCAGAGAGCCAATCGATTGGCGGCCACAGCATCGAGGGCCACAGCACCCGCACCACCACCATCAGCAGCGATTGGCCTCGCAATTGCTTGCGCATAACATGCGAACCGCACAAGAGACGAAGGGCCATTCGCTGGATTTGGTTGCAGATAGATTTGACAATGGGGCGGGAGTGAGACAAGGCAAAAACCGGAGCCGCAGAGAGCCAAGGTAACGCAGTAACCAAGTTGTTTCTGTTCCCCGACCATGTCGTTCACGGGCAGTGGGGGAATCGCAACGCACGAGCACAGACCGTTTCAGCCTCGACGCCTCTCTGCACGAGTCCACAGCTCCCTCCCATCTCTGGCCTTCCTCTAGAGTTTCTACGGCTTCGATTTCCCTCAAGATGATCTGCAGTACGAACCTAGCGTCGCCAGGTAGGAACTGGGCAAAAGGAAAGGGTCCCGGCCAGGTCCAGGCGCATCTTCGTGATGCATCCGTCCGTATGAGCGAGCCTCTAGACTGTTGGTGAGCCGTGCGCCCTGCAGCGCGGCGCGGCACGGCACGTCTCTTTCTCCTCCTTCTCTCCCCTTCTCATCTCTCAGCCTTGAAAAACACAGCAAACTCCGAACCCAGGCGGGTTCGGGATTGGGCCAATTCATCGTGAGACAACGGCGAGCGAATAGCCACGGGACCAAGACAGCCTAAGGTCAGTGGGAGGTGTGGTGGTTTTGGTCCCTCCACCACCACAGGCCAATCTTTCCGCGAAGCGCCTCGCACGCACAGCCGTGTCCCCGAGCGTTCATCCGCCTTCCCCGAACTCAACTTCCGGATCGCGAAGCAATCGCTCCATAATGCTGCATACAGACGTTGAAGGGCATGAACATGTGGATTGACGATATTTCCAAGATGCATGCGGTGGCTTACTGCACCGTTCGGCTCTCGTCCCCTAATGCTCCCACCCCTTCCCCGGCGCTTGGCCAACCAACTCCGGCTTCTTCCAGCCGGATCCTGGAGGCGATCCTGCAAAGAATAGCTCCAATTATTTAGCACCGTTTCCTGTCTCTTGGTGACTTCTTAGGGGGTTTTTCTTTTTCTTTTACAAAGCAAACAGCTCTGGCTGAAAAGCCACGAGCTGTACCATGACTAACGCCGCTTCCAATCAGGGGCCAGCTCATTCCCAATGGTTCCAACAGACTGGTCAGTCCAATTTTCAATCGAGGCACCGTCCCACACGGTCCTCTGCCAAACGTATTAGCCATCTCACTAAAACATTACAACCACGACGATGCTACCCACCTGCAAGGACTTGGCCCCGGCCCTATGGTCGTTCCTGGCCTGGCCGTTGACGAGGCTTCTCTGCTTAGTACTTACTCGTCGTGCCCCTCCTGTCCAAGCGCATGACTCGCCTGCCCTTGGCTTGGCCTCACGATAATGCCACGTCCCAACTCCATGGAAATTTCCCAGCGATGACGGCGGCTCCTCGTTCTCTACGAGCCTCATCTCCATTATCTCCAGCCATTTTGATTACCATGTTTGACAGGCTTCCTCGTCAATCCTATCATGAGCTTCGTATACCTTATCCCATCCACTATTTTGTCGACGGAAAGCTTTCAACATTTCCCAAGCGACAAGGATCGGCCCCATGATGGAGTATTGACGCACTCCTTGGGCACATCGTGGCCACGTTCCTGCTAGGTCGGTGAACTCGATGTCAAGGGCGATCAGCCGCTTTCACCGACATGTGACCGAACGGCCATGTTTCAACATGGTCTTTGCCTTGTAGGAGAGACAATTCCTGACGGATCGTCGCGATGCTGTCTAAGAGCAAACATTGATTCACAAGCAAGATTGTCTTGGTGCTCATCCTCATGTTGATGACTTGACTGGCGGCTCATAGAGCCCCAGGCGAGAAGCTAGTAGTCAACTCACCTTGTCCTATGCGTTCATGGTGCCTGGGTTGGACAGCCGGCGTACGTGTGTAACCGAGCGAGTTATGTCATACGGTGATAGATGGGAAATGAGGAATGACTCGCAAAGCTGTCTACCACTCCGTCTTTGCGCACGAACTCGTACGACAATTGCGAGTTGAGCAATACAATCAAACACCTTGATCAGAAGAAGGGTTTTACAAAGTTCACCCCCTCGCGTCGTCTTATTGGCTTCTCCAACTGCATCCCACCCTGGTCTGTGTTTGGAATATTCGCCCCCATTTCCATTCTTCGACCTGGTGGCGGCACGTCATCTTCTCTAGGTCGGGTCACGTCCGAGCCGCTATGGGCAGAAAGGAGGGGCCGCTTTCTGGTACGAGAAGCGCTGACGGTAAAGAAAAGAAGAACGATAAAGAGTAAAGAGGCCCCAAAAAAAAGGGAAAAGGCAATGATGATGGATAACCGTTGAGCCAGGCCCATAGGCCCGGCGCAATCCACCCGCTGCACGGTTGCCGGCCTCGCACAAGAAGCAAACATTGGATCGATGGCCTCGCTTCGGTTAGGTACAGAATATGGCACTTGGGGATCGCGAATCCATGATCAAACTCAACAAAGAAATAATTAAAGGGGAAACTACTTGGCGGGGAAAGTCATCCGCGGAGGTTTAGGTTGGTGGCATGCCAGGCTGATTGTCAGACGTCGCCTCCCACCACGGCTTAGACAACAGGCGGCCTCAGTTCCTTTTCAAACGCCATCCATGACGCTTCTTGAGGCTGCCGTGTACGGAAAAAATAAGCAAAGAGCATTCCGATACATCACAAACATAGGCACCAAAGCTTGTTTTTTTTCCCTCTCTGGTACTTGCTTGCGAGAAAAAAGGAATTATGTCGAGATGTCGTGTTGCGGCTAAAATCCTCCCGGAGACAAAATCACAGGCCCCTGTCCCTGGTGGCTGAGAGCGCAAACACAACCATCTTGTGACAAACATGACACGGTTCTTGATTACAAAGGGGGCAATTGGGTTCTTTGGTTGTGGTTTTCTTTTTTCTTTTGATGTGATGCCGTGTCTTTCCAGCCCGTCTCCGATTTGTGCCCATGAGGTTCCAGTCCCTCGCGGAAAGGCTCGCCGCTTTCTCCCTCCCCCCTGTCAAGTGTGCAGACACACGCAAGACAAGACAAAAAAAAAAAAGAAACCGATCCTTGTGGGAGGGGAAGGGGGAAAGGGGAGAAGATCTCTGCAGAGCCGCGTAGCCAACCCTGTCGCCGGCTTTGTTGAGAAGCTGAGACTTTGGCCCGGCGATCTTCATTGCGCTCTTTTGCGCGCGGCTTGCCTGTATGACCCGTGCCCTCATGATGGATGCACTTGGACCAAACTCCCTGCTCTTGCGCGGCCGTCGTTCCGCTACGCGCTGGGTTGATGTTGCGGCTGTTCCGGGGGGGGTGGCTCCCTTGCATTGCATGACTTCTGTGAATTATCGTGTCCCTTGCTCCTCCGTCCGTATCATGGCCCTGCTTGCATGTTGAGGGCCAAGAGGTTGTTGCCCTGGCAGGTTGCCCCAGCAGTTCGCAATGTACTGATCGAATGACACAGTGACGTTGCATCACAAAGCTTCCCAGTGCTGTGCCGCCCAATTGAGTTTGCCTACCCCAGACCCACAGCAGACGATCATCAGGCCAAAGTTGGCATCGCCGAGGCTTCATTCGACTATCATTGTCTGTGGAAAGGCTCGACAGAGGGTTTTGCGGCATCACACGCGCGGCCTCGGTGGCAAAGGCACGTTGACGCATTTTCAACTCTTAGAAATGATATCACATGAATGTCTACTACTTAAAGTGAATAAAAATGCTAGTGATCTATATATGCGCCTCTTAAGTTTAGTAGGGTGGTCTATCTACATGTTCAAGAAGTATTTGGTGGGGTTGAAATGCGTCCTTCTCCGTGGCCACTCGTCATGAATACATTTGCCAGATGCTCTAAAACTGCCACGGTTGAATTTGCCCAGTAATTTCCATGACTATTTTCACCATAGCACCGGGTTGGCTGGCCCAAGGAAAAGTAACCCACCAAGTATAGGGTGACCCATATTCACAAATGTAGCACAATGGAAGCAGCTCTAAGCCAAGAGTTTAGACCTTGAAGGACGAATCCAAGCCTGTAAGTTATAAGCGAGGAGGAGAAAACAAAAAACTGCAGGAAAATTAAGAGGCATAGGTCGTTCGCAATATCTGCTGGTTGGACCGGCATAATACATACCACGAGTGTGTCTCGCACAAACATACGGCATTCAGCCGAAACTGAGAAAGAACCGTCACTCGCCTTCAGAAAAATCACCCAATGAATATCATTGCGACTTTTTAGTAACTCGTTTGTACTCGAAAAAGTTGGACAATGGCTGGGTATGGCTGGATGCGGTCGTAGGCGCCTGACTCGACAATCACAAATCGAAAGAAAGCGACACTTTCATATTAACCCTGGCGTTCAATAGCATATTTTCAGTAAACAATTCAACTGTTTTGGGGTGATTCTATACTCCCACAACCGAAGCGCCTCCGGGACGCAATGGCCCTCCAAAGCCAGGCAATGTTTCTGAACTTGTCCCCTGTATCGGAGACATAACACACATTATTGAAACAAGCAATTAAAAAGCAAAACCGTTTTCTTTTAATACATGAGGATATTACAACTATGCGTGCAACTATATTCTATATTCACCATGGTTTTCACTATTACAAATACTTCGCCCTCTATAACCAGGAGGAAGCCAGAGTCGATTTTTCTCGTCTCGCTGGAGCCAATCTGAGCCAGAATCAAGGCTGCAAGTGTAATATTTTTCTGCTCCCATCCAAAGTTGTGGCCCATATTCGGAGCCAGTCCCGAGTTGCGGCATTGTGCGCAAGGAAACCTCATGGCCCGTCTGGATTCTATCTCGCCTATCGCTGGCCCAAGAACTGGCGTTAATTCCCGTCTGCACGAGGCCTTGCTGCATTGGAATGCATGAGCCTGCCGCAGAAAACGAGAAACTCCGAGGCAAAATTCTAATGCTGGTTGTCTGCTGGGGAGCTCCTTGTGTTATATCCCAAATTCCTGGCTGCTTTACATTTCGAGGCTGATGCTAGTAGCTTAGAATTAACCGAGAAAGCAACTGATGTGACCTTGATCGTTTGTACCCCAAGTGTGTATTGGGATGCCCCTTCTATTGTGCCCTAGATTATAAAACGCAATGGGAATGGTTTGAACTAAACCCAGTAGCCATTATTGACAGCCCGCAATGACCGGCCTCTACCGCAAGCCACAAAGCAGGCCTCGCAAATGCCGTGCTAGATGGCTCACCCCGAACCAGCCAGCCCTTATGGTGCAAGGGTCGGCTGGGTGCCCGATGCCAAATTGACCTGACGACCAGAAGAAGTTGTTTGTAATTCAACAATGGATACCCAAGGCCGAGATGGAGTGCAACTTTAATAGACAATCAAAAGCTTTAATATTGGTTGCGGCCACTTCTAACTGAATCGTGCATATATATGGGTGCTCATTTATATTGCAGTGAAGCAAAGTGATAATTAGATTCTGGCTATAACTTTTATAGCATCTTTACTGCACGCCCGCGGGTTATTTCAAGACATCGTTCCGAGGAAACACCAATTTAACCTTGCTCTTCTAGTCCTGCTTTGCTTGGACCATATTTGTCGACTACATCACTCGAAACCAAAGGCGCAACATTACATAAACCTATGAGTGTACATGCACATGAGCCCAACACCTTGTGCTGGATGATTTTTTATTCAATGCAAAGCAAGCGCAGCAAAATTAATGATGGCTAGAGCCGGTCAAAGGTTCTTCGATCTCAACTCAACGGTCCAAGTCAAGAGTGTTTTGTGTTATCCACCGTGTCCCACGGTACATTTGCATATGTATTTATTGTTGCGAATGCTCGTTGATAAAAATAAAACTAGAGACAGAATAGTAGTATTATTTCAAGTATGAAACAACCATAGACTTCACACATGAAGTGGGAAACAAGCATCCATATTACTTTGACAATGTATCGTATATTCTAGCCTTGGGTATATAGAACAGATCTACTGGTCTTGTGGGCCGCAATATTCTTTCCAAGAAATACCAAATTACCACATCTTCTCCCAGACACGCCTCCAGAAAGGCATCGCGGCCAGTTCCCGCTGCCAATTCTCCTCAATGCCGCCCTCTTCCCACTTCCTGCACTCTTCATCGACCTCCTTCTTGCCGCTGACAAGGTCGGCCGTGGCGGGATCAACCCACTTCGTCTTCTTGACAATCTTCCAGCCAGTGAAGAGAATGACGCTATAGGGCAAGCAGAAGTATGCGGTGATGAAGGTCTGGGTTTTCCATGGCTTGAAAGCGTCAAAGCCAACAAAGACGAGAGCAGCACAGCCCATTAACACACCAAAGTATGCAGACCAGGGTGCGAAAGGAGCAGCGTAGTAGAGAGATTCCTTGTTGAGGCCCTGAGCCTGGCGGGCACGGTACCAGCCAATAAATACAACAGTCATCATAGTGTAGGAAGCGATCAGACCAGTAGTAGTCAAATCAACAAACCAATAGAAGACAGTGACGGAGTTGTTGGAGGAGACGAGGAAGGTAATGCAAGTAATGAGACTGACAACACCAACAGCGTAGATTGGGACACCAGACTTGTTGCATTTCTTGAGGAAGGCAGGGGCTTGGTGGTCTAATATCACAAAGTCAGCACGTGCCTTTTTCTTTCTTTTTCATATCCAGGTTTAGGAAGCTTACCTCGAGCAAGACCGTAGAGAGTTCGAGACGCAGAGTAAAGATAAGCATTACCACAGGACAGACCGGAGGTCAGGATAAGGAAGTTGATCAAGTGAGGCAGGCCGCTGATTCCAAGGTTGGAGATACCAATAACCCAGGGGGATGCGCCAACACCAGATTCGCCTTTCTCGAGGGCAGCGAGCAGAGAGGGATCCTCAGAACTGCAGATGATGCCAACAGCCAAAACACCGAAAACATAGAAACCGATAAGACGGTAAAAGATGAGCTTGGCAACACGGGGGATGGTCCGACGAGGGTTCTGAATCTCTCCGGAGGCCAATGAGATCATATCTGGGCCAGCGATAGTGAAACCAGCGTAAAGGACAACCTTCCACCAACCCGCAAAGCGACCTGTGGCTCCAGATCCATGATACGCACGCATCGCCATGCCGTCTTTCCAATACCGGAAACCGTAAGCGTCACCCTTGGGGTTACCACCGCACATAGTGATGAGTGTGACGAAGAGGAGGCCAAACAACAAGAGGATCTTGAGGGAAGCCATGACGAATTCAGCCTCTCCGTACCACCTATTATAGAAAGGAGCTGTTAGTCTTCATTATTTGATGTAAAAAGAATTTAAAAAAAATAAAATAAAAACCCCCCATCATAGAATGCCTACTTACTTGACAGCAACAACGTTGAGCAAAACACAAATGAACATTCCCATTACGATCCAAACTGCTGGATTCACATCGGGAACCCAGAATTGCATCAGAGTTGCAATGGAACTGTATTCGACACAAACAAGCATGACACCAGCGTAAAAGTATGTCCAACCGAGAGAAAAGCCAAATGCGGGGTCGACAAAACGGGAAGCGAGCTCAAAGATGGTACCGCGGATGGGGAGATAGGAGCACATCTCTGCAACGCACAAGTTGCAGGGCCAGACGAAGAAGATACCCCAGATCAGGTAACCGAGAACGACGGAGAGAGGACCAGCTTTGGAAAGAACACCACCGATACCGACGAAGAGACCAGTTCCGATGGAACCACCAATGGCCATGAGCTGGACGTGACGGGGCGACAGACCACGCTGAGTTTGGCCATACTTGGCTTCGACAGTGTTGCCGTCGAGAAGGATGCCGGGGGCGGTGTCCTCGGTTGTAGGAACATCACCGCCCTTGTATTCGGGATCAGATGGGACGCCCATGGTTGCGGTATGGCTGGGGATGGCGTTGTTGGATCCCAATGGCAACCGCAAATGAAGTCCTCTTTAACAGGTGGAAAGCCTGAATGGACTTGAGAGATTGAAATGGGTGTTGGGTTGAAAAAGAAGAAGCACAAGCCTGGTCATGGAATGGTTACATGGAGGGAAGTGTCCCTTCTTAAACATGGCTGTAGGTTGGAGCTTACAGTGAGACCTTGGCCCCAGGATGCATTGTCAAGGGGGTTCGTGACAACCGGGCCGGTCTTCTAGAAGGACGTGCTGGCGAGGACGTGCTGGCGATGACGCGCCAACGGAAACCAGTCACCGGCCGTCGAGAAGCTGGGGGAGCTGGACATGGTTGCGAGGTGTGTCAAGGCCCACCGCGGCAATGAGACTCGAGATGGTGTGGTTCGATGATAAGCCATGTGCATGCATGCCAGGCACTGGAGCGCTCCCGTGGAGCTTAGGTAGTTAGCGACTCCACCGTCCTTGAATTGCAAGAGCCTCTCTGTTCGCTGGCATATAGGACAGGCAGACCCGGGCCGGTCCTCAAGGACCAGGTAGACACGAGCCTTATGGAAGTACCCTCTAGTGTGGGGGGATGCGAGGCATGACTCGGCTGATCGGGATGGTGGGTGAAGGTATATGAGGGAATGCTCCATAGAAGCGTCGATGTTTCTGCCAAGAAAGACGGAGGTGATGTGCAGCGGCCATGGCTTGGGAGCTAA
Organism: Calonectria henricotiae; assembly: GCA_020623695.1. Lineage (NCBI taxonomy): Eukaryota > Fungi > Ascomycota > Sordariomycetes > Hypocreales > Nectriaceae > Calonectria > Calonectria henricotiae. Next base: position 26,627 of record JAHVYB010000270.1, read on the forward strand.
GGCCTTGCGGGACTCCGTTGGTAGAGGGGCTCCGTTGGTAGAGGGGCTCCGTTAGTAGGTAGAGAGGGGCAGGGAGCAGTCAGCAAGGTTGCCAGGGTTGAGCAAATGTGCGTGTGGGTTCCTGCGAGGAATTGGGGACCACGGCGGTTGGTTGGGTGTGCAGGTGTGATGGGGACGAAGGCGACGGCCTAACAGATAGAGGCCTTTTGGAGCTAAAACCTCTTAACCTTAGACTTTAGTTAGGCTTGTCGGGGCAGAAGCCTGCAAAGTCAGGTCCGCGTTTTCCTAATTCTGCTCAAGCTCTGGGATTGCAGATGCAAAGAGAAAGAAAAAAAATCCCAGCACAACTTGAATCTGCCACTATCTTGGTTGCTGGTTGCTCTGGAGGAGAGGCACAGCATAATGAAGAAAAAAACTGCACTCTGCCGATCGATTGTCTTCCTCGGTTCGCTTGCTCCACGGCAAACTGCTTATCGCTTACAGATACATATCCCGGAGGCATCCATCTGAGTTCTCTTCGCCTCTTCAAACCCGTGCGCCGATGGGCTCATGTTGGCCGAAACCACGGATGCCAAGACATGATGATATTGAATATGGCGGATTGGAGTAATAGGCTGTAGTCAACCCTATCTAATATTTGGCTGTTATCAGCGATACTGGTAATCCCACAACCGTGGACTGTCGGTGGAGGTCCTTATCCTTGAGAATCCCTGAGAATCTCCGCCCACAGTGGCCGCCGGGCCCCATGCCCTGGAAATAGTTGCTCATTTTGGTAGACACTGGTTATCCAGGTGTCCTGACTGGACCCCAAGGAGGCACTGGGGATCCTCTAAGCGGGGGAGACACCTCAATATCGACAAGGAGACCCGCAATTTCCCCGTTATTGATGATAAGGAAGCCTTTTCCGACAGGGCCATTAAAGCAGCGGCAATCCACTCGCTGCACGATAGAGATCGTTTTTTTGAAGTATATTATTACTGGAGAAGATTTCAAACAGATGCCAAGAAACATCAGCCAAAAGTGACTGGGATATGAAGCTGATAGGGAGCCGCACACGGGGTCTGGAATCGCGCACCGCAGCCGCATCTTCGTGACCGCAACGCACCACCATCGTGCCAGACGCACCACCTCGACTTCCGTTGCCCCGAGGGCCAGCTGAGTGACGGCATGTGTATTTGTTCACACGGGACATGGGATGGGGTATAGCGCAAGCCATGAGTTACTTACAAGCCTGCGCGGCAAGTGAACAAGGGAGGACGAATCCAGGTATTGCAAGACGTCCAATGACGATATCGATGATGCTGTCTGTGGCTTTAGATTGGATCAATTGGCCCAGGACTAGACTGTCCCAGCCGAATTCGTATACGTAAACCGCAACAACGGCGCGAGCCTACGAACCGCAGGCCAGGCGACGGTTTCCCAGTGGAGGTGGCTGCCGCCTCGCCCGTTCTCAAGTCTTGGCAGCTCGCTTTCGCCGAGAATTGGGCCACGAGGGATCCGCTGCGAGGTGGGATACCACGCACAGGTAATTGAACCAAGTGCATCTATCCAACAAGGTGCAAGTCCCAAGGAAAAAGCAACAACAGGTTAAGAGAGGAGAAATGCGGAGAGAGTACGTCCGTCGCCTCCCTCATCTCATCTCCATTTTTTTTCTTCCTTGCCAAAGCTAATCTGCTCCATTTCTGGACGGTTGGCCGACGCACCGCACGGTTTTGGGTTCGCTTCTTCACATGTAGATCCGGGCATTACGAATATGTATTTTCAGCTTTTCCAGTCCCTCCCCCCCCTGTGACCTGATGGCAGGGAACAGGGGCATACACGCGCAAGGGCCCTTTTTTGCCCTAGCAAATCCTCCTCCTAAATCGCAGTGCCTGCTGGTACTGGCTACGCCTTATCGCGTCTTTGGCTTCTCTCGGTATCAATCAGCTATGGCTTATCGCTCCGATACCGCGAATTGGAGTAGCAACAAAACTTAGCTGGGGTGTCCCCTTTGCCCCTCTTCACTCAAAGGGCGTAAAGAGGCGCATTAGCGCTCTGATAGTCAAAGACCATGTTCACCTTTACATTCGCCTGCAACTTCGCCTGCAACTTCATCTGGCGAATGACACCCATCTAGATCAAACAATCGTTGAAATTCAGCAAGATCTCTCATTCTCTCTCCGCTTTCTCTTGGACCCCGTCTTCTCCAGAAAAACAAGGCTCTCTGCACCTAAGGGAAAAAAGCTTGAGCTCGCGGGGCCCCAGGAATTCATGGGAGCATAAGACGCGCCAAAACGTAATAGATACTACCTCTAGGAACACACGTACCATCTGAGGCCACACGTTGGGGACAAGATCAGTAGATAATATGGAGCCTGACTCAAGCCAGGATAAGCCATAACGAGCGCTCGGTCCATGTCTGGCGCGGAGAAGGGTAGTGGTTCCGTTTTCGCCTATCATGCCATATGAATTTGCCCGTATGAAAAAGACTGACAAATTTTTGTTTCTTCCTTTCTTGACTGACCACTGAACAAAATAATCATCGGTCCAACATTCCCTTGGCTGACATGGGCAAGCAGCCGCGTATGAATGGCAGTGGGGGAGTGACATTTTGACTGCCGGTCAGACGGCATATCCTTCGCTACCCCAAGTACAAGCCGCCTCTTCTCAAGCAAGTGGAGCAGTTCCTCGCCAGCGCGGATACGCTGCAGTAGCATGGGTTTCTGGAAACCCCCGACAAAAAGCAAACAAGGACCCTGTCCACTCTCCCTGTGGCTCTTTTTTTTCTTTTCTATCTTTGGCTAGCGCACTTACCTAAGCCAGGATGTGTGGAGCCGCCCCCGATATCGTAGCCTCCTCCAAGGCTAGCTTCAGCCCATTTTCGACGATAGGGAAACTGCGAACGCTGTCATTGCCCGCCATAATGTCTCATTCAGATTGCGCATTTCTCCCTCTCTATGGAACCGGCCCGGTCCCGCTTCTTCACCCCAGATTCTCGTGCAAGTACACACAGCAGACCGCACATGTTTCCTTTGCTTTGCGGATCCGTCCTCCGCGGCTGGCTGGAGCCATGGGGGAAACGCTTCTTGACACTCGGCCGTCTTTGGACGAGAGGTGCCCGGTTTTTCTTTGCATCCACCCTATCTCTTACATGTAATCCAATTGACAAACACGTTATGCGTTGTGAGGCTGCCAAAGCTCTTGATGTTGGTTGACCGTTGCTTATTCTGAGTTTACAATGATCGACTCTCACGCGGCGACATGGCCACGCGGTGGGAACGTGGATCAAATGCTGCGCTGGGAATCAACTTAGTCTCCACCCAATACAGGAATACGTAGGTAGGACCATGCATGTAGCAAGGTGCCTATTGGGTGACTGTGCTATCTCAGTGAGCAGTCTTTCTTATTTACTCATTTTTCGCTGTCAATGTTTTGTTCAAATATATGCAAATCGACTCCGAACTGGATGCTTCCCTTTCGTTCCGACTCATAACCCATCATGTCCAAAAAACCTCTCCAGCCAATGTCAATCTTCAAATGAAAACGTATCCGATGCCAGCAACAAAAAAAAAAAAAAAAAAATACGCAAAACACCCACGGCGCCGCATAATAACAGACGTACCCATGATCCACCCACACTTCTCCCCGAGAACCCTTGCTCCTTTTTCACTTCTCACGCTTGGGCACGTCCACCAACGAGACGAGTCAACACGGGAGTGCATGTATTCGCGCGTCCTGAGTCCCACAACTCGGGGATCTCCCGGATGGTACATAGACAACCCCAGATTCCTGGGTCCCGGAATTTCGGTGCCCGATCCCAAAAAAGCATGGCAAGCGAGCGGCCTAGAGGTACCTGGTTTTGAGCCATTCCTCATTTCGCAGTCCCAGGTTTAATCCGTTTTGTGTCCACCATCTTCGAACGGCGCTTGGGTCTCCAATGCTGTCCTCGAGCGCCTCTTCAATGTTGCAGGTTCGGAACTCAACCATTTGTGACCGACCCTCCATGCACTCGAGTTCCCCGTGGGCGAACTTACGCCACCATTCTAGAACTGATACGTGAGAGTACATGGTCGGTGGCAGTAGCACGTCGGCATCAAACACCAACTTGTCATCGCCTTTGAGTTGTCTCCAAGTCTCCAGAACCTCAACTTGCCCCCATCGACTAGCCATTTTGGTTACGCCATCCCCATGTGCAACAGGGATGCCAGAAGCGTCCCACCACCGCAGCACATCAGCTTGCCCGTGTTGAGTTGCCCAGAGCAGTGACCGGCCCGGCCGCAGCACAACCTGGTCGTCCTGCGCGGCCGCATCGCGCCACCATTCCAATACTAAGAGGTGACCGTTTCCACTAGCCTGCTCCAACGACGTCTCCGTATATCTCAATGGCAACCCTGATCGCCGCCACCACCAATCCAAGACACGGACATGGCCGTTCTTGGATGCGTTGTCGATTGCCTCGGCATCATAAATATGTCGATCCCTAAACCACCGACTCTGCTTCCAATAATCTAACACGTCAGTTCGCGGGTAGTACGCAGACGCCTTTGTCGGTAGGGTGGTTCCATCAAACGCCTTAAAGAGGTCTGGTCGGTTGGCTTCCATGTACTTCAAGACGTCGATAAGACCGAACTTGATAACTAGCTTGATAACGAGCGCCGATATATCATGAAAGTTGGGCGGGGATTGGGATAGCTTTTTGCATATAGCTGCCGTGTTGCAGGTGAGAACAGTCCACTCCAACTCGTGCTCATAAACTTTGAGTGCATCCGATGGGTCTTTGGGTTGAAACGTCCAAGGCGCTGGTATCTTAAGGTTTGTATACACACCCAACGCCTTAGCAATTTCCCAATCACCAGCGTAGTCGAGAATGATGGTCCAAATCTCCGGGGGCAGTTTGGACTGAACTTTGACGTCACCGTCAGCGACCATGGCCATTCCCGTAGCAATCTCAACATCACGCCCAAGCCCCAAAAGATCCGCTTGGTTCCTGATGATCCCTAACACCTCATTGAATCCATTCCAGTTAGGCACTCGCTTCGGATTCGTTGTGCCCTCGTAGTGCCACAAGATTGGCGTCACCACTCGAATCCAGGTCCATTTCCTATGGATTTTGCTGAGATGTTTCTTCGTCATTGGATTCGCCCACATGTGGGTGCTCATGCCTGGTACCAAGATAATGCTCTTTTGGGTATCCCACCCTCGTAAAACCTCTCCGAGGAAAGTATCCGTCACACCTGCCAACATCTTGGCGATTGTGTCCGCATCGAGCGGGACGCACACCATAAGGTCGGCCCATTCCACCAGCTCATACGCTTGCTGTCGGTAAAATTCGACATCGTCCGCTCGATCGCCCATTCCCAGCGCCAGGCTCCGATTCTGCATGACAATAATGGTCTGGGTCAGGCGCGGCACTACATCGTCGACTATTGCTCGGGCCTCGATGTGCGGGTTCTTTGAGAGGCGGACGACTAGTGCCTGCGCCCAGGAGGTGTCGCGGGGGCCGGTGGCGGCAACAAGGAGTCGGAGTTTGCGGTTGCGCTGGGTCATGTCGTGGAGTGACGAGGACGAGGAGAAGGACGGGCTCAGCCGCGGTGAAAACGAATTGATATATTGAGCCATGCTGGAAGATAGTCGGGATCCAACATGGTTTCCACGCAGTAGCTCAGGCGGGCAAGCGGTGTGGTGACTGGAAAGCGGCGGGCTGTGACGGGGCATGAAATAACTGGTTCGAGGAGATGTGGGATCACGTGTGGTAACTGTAACTGTGACCTGTCACAGCGAATGGATGATGAGAAATCGACGGTGGCGTGATGTAAGAATATATGTGTTTGTTGCGAGAGAATCGAGATGAAGGGCCGCAGGGGGCGCTGTTGAAGTTTGCGGATGGATGGTGTTTGCGACGGCAAGGAGGGTCAGGGTCAGGCGGCGGCGGCGGCGGCGGCGAACCTTAGCGCATTTTTTTTCACAAGAACCCGCCTAGCACCCGATGGCAGCCGGGAGTCTCAGTGCGCAAATATGACGTTAGAAGATATTGCACGAGGACAACCTGACCAGAAGTCCTGGCCAAAGCATTGCTAGATTGTCATTCAAGATGATGCAACGACAGGATATGCTTTCAAATCCCTGCGACTTTGCTCGCAAATATACAACCCAATGTTTCATCACCATAGACTCGGGTCCCGCCGACCCCGCGGCCTGGCTGGCGGGCGCCAGTGTGCCTCCAATCACATGACTCCTCACTGAGGGCACCTGTGATGGATGATGATCGCGTTCCACTAGCTGCCCATGAACTTATCATCGACAACTTTGCTTTTATACGTAAAAAGCATCTCAGCCATATCCATGCATCAATCCGCCTTGCTTGATGAAATTTTCACCGCCAACATTATGGAGTAACTTACAGTTGACTGCCCTATTATTTGGGCAGCGCATACTGTCCGAGACATGTCAGGTCGAGGTCGGGGGGGGGGGTTTTTTTTTTTTTTTGGGGGGGGGGGGGGGGGGGGCCAACCAAAATTTTTCATCCCACCTTTTTTTTTCCTTTCCCCAAATTGGGCACAGAAAACCCCCTTCGGGAAGGGGTTCACCCACAAAGAATTTTCTCTTTTTTTTTCCTGGAGCGCGTTGTTGGCCCTTGTGGTTGTTGTCCCAATATATCCTCAGGTCGAACGTGATATACCACCCACCTTACCCCCCACT